>JAGXEW010000894.1:0-43318 GCA_030684275.1 Acipenser oxyrinchus oxyrinchus | reverse complement strand
CAGGCTGTCTGTATGCCGCTCCACCACCGTGAGATCATAATCTAAAGGAAGTTGTTTTTGCTTACTTGTTCCACTCGACGTCATCTTCTTGTAGAACTCGTCTGTTTCACATGCGCGTTGAGCAAAGCGTTCCGCTATGAAAACATCAAGAAGCAGAGTTGAAATAGGAGAAAAACAAAACAGACACCAATACAGGAAGCGCAGCAAAACAAAACCACTGTACCGACTACTGCTATCATCTGTTTAAACAGACACCAATACAGGAAGCGCAGCAAAACAAAATCACTGTAGCGTGTGATTGGATTCCTCGCTCACGACGCAAAGCGCGTAATTTGTCATTGCAATCCATTACTGTAGAGCAGCGTCTGCTGCAACGTGAACGTGCGGTCTGCTGCAAACGGGAGCGAGTTTATTGCTTCTGGACGGAAGATGTTTGTGTAAGCTTGTGATTTAGGCGATTCTACATCCAAGATATATTGTTTAAATACACTAACAACAACAACAGCAACTATATATTGTGTTTCTTCAACTGTCTATAAATTAGCTAGTTAAACTTACTCTTGACGGAAGTATTGTATGTACTATTACTATATTGTGATTATCGAACTGTACACGTATATATTTTAGTTAAAGTTGCTCTGAAGTTATTGTATATTTGATCTGCTCTTACTTTATTGTGAAATATGTATATTTTGTGACAACTGTAAGTCGCCCTGAGTAAGGGCGTCTGCTAAGAAAATTAATAAGAAAATTAATAAGAAGAAAAACAACAACAACAAAACGCAACGGTTATTAAATGAAGTCTTGTGACGAATTGTACCAGTATGTTTCACAGACCACAATAAACAAATTGAAACACTCTTGTTTATATTTATTTATTATTATTACTACACAAGTAATCTACCACGTGTATATTAATCCAGTTATTTTATAATTCAGTTAAATGCAGTACAATCTTCTAAATGTTTATTTACTTATTTATTTGTAAGCAATTTAATTCCTGACAGATTTTCACAACTGTCACACACACACACACACACACACACAACACACACACACAGGTAAACCAATAACAGAAACGTTGAACTTGAAAGAAGATTATAATTATTTTTTATTTGCCATCTGAATGCATACTCAACAACTTTTGTCACTCTGCTGTGCATTTGTTGTCAATAAACAAGGGGGCACCATTTTTTACAGTCGCCCTGGAATATTTGGTGTCCCCTCTGTAAATCAAGCAGGAGCTTTCCAAAAAATACCAAACTTATACTGTTAAGTGTCTCTCTCTCTCTCTCTCACCTGCATACTAAATAGGTTTGTGTCACTCCGCTGTGCATTTGCACTCAGTAAACAAGGGGGCACCATTTCCTCCAGGGGCACAGTTTTTTGCAGTCACTGGAATATTTGGTGCCCTCTCTGTAAATTAAGCAGGAGCTTTCCAAAAAATACCAAACTTAAAACATAACAAAAAGGATTGCAACAAAAACTCTCCCGCTTTTTATTTTCACCCCCATAGAAATCTAGAAACGTAAGCATGTATTTTGTCCCACTATTTAGTAGGATTTGAAAGAAGAATCATTGAACTAATACCATTTTAACAGTAATTTTATTAGCGGGGGCACGACTCTAGCGCGGCTGGCCCAGTTGCGCCTGCAGTGGAAATTAAGCATTTGTGTGTCCTCACATTGTGCATGCTGCACAAAAAAGCTGACCTTAGTTGATGGCTGTCCAACATATGTGTGGTGGAACCACCTGTTGCAGCCATCGCACGCAATCTGAAAAATACAAAGGAAAGTAGAGGGTGTAGAAAAACTAATGTAGTGTAGAGAGTTTAATTAGGAAATCATTACGAAGTATGGAAACCATGTACATTTCATTTGCATAAACTTTTATAAAACATCTACTTCTATTTATTTATATATAATTTTGATTAGAAGATGTTTGGAGTTGCAGTTGAAAAAGTTTAAAAATACAACTAAAGTGTTCACTACTAAATTACCCATTCATCTTGTGACACTGCATCCCCCAGAGAGTCCTGCTCTCCACAAAACAGGCACAGACTGCTCAGATCATCTGTGGAATAATCATATTTGGGTGCATATTTGAGAACGTGCACTAATAGGTACATCTCAGCTACTCTTACCTGTTCTCTATAATTTATCCTCTCCCTCCCATCTTATAAATGCATAAATCCATCATAAGTCCATTTGTCTTTCTTTAAACATTCGAGACTGTATCAACTATTCATTCTTCGGTAAACATTCATTCCTGACAACAGCAACTTCTTAGTGGCCCCCAGACATTGCAGTCTCACATGTGAGTTAGAAATAGTTAGAAACCCCACCACCAGACTGTTTCACTACTGTAGATGAAGTAGTGTGTTGTTCATGTATGTATTTACCAGTCATTTTAAATGTTTACCTGCACATTATTTTCTTTTTATCATGAAACATCACAAGCGTAACATGACCAATAAGTTGCCACCTGTTCCATCAAAACATTACACACAAAAGACAACATTCCTCCGTCCAGGAGAGCAACCACCAAGAAAAGGTGTTAAAACCAATCCTCGCCCAGGACAAATGGAAGCTGATAGAGACTGGAAAATGCTGGCAGATGTTGGTCAACGGTTTATTTTTCCACCTGAGATTGCCACCACTAACCTTCGACCAGATATTGTCTTGTGGTCTGGATCAGCACGCCTTGTTCACCTGGTCGAGTTAACAGTGCCATGGGAGGATGCTGTAGATGAGGCGTATGAGAGGAAGAAACTGCGGTATGCTCAACTAGCCACTGAAGCAGAACAGCGAGGATGGAGAGTCCGGGTTTACCCAGTGGAGGTGGGTTGTCGAGGATTTGTGGCACACTCTACAACCCAGTTTCTCAAAGACATTGGATTCAGTGGCCAAGAGTTGCATGGCACAGTGAAGAACTTATCTGAAGCAGCAGAGAGGAGCAGCAAATGGCTGTGGTTGAGACGGAAAGATTCTGGCTGGGGATCTCAAGCACAATAGAAAGAAAGAACCGCTGATGTACAGGTAAGTAAGCTGGGCTGAGATGAGTGGGGGACGGAGGGGGGTGATTCTGGGATGCCAGAATCACCGTCGAGCCCTCTTGAGGTGTCGTGGGCTAGTCAATGAAACACCGAGGATGGAAGGTGCCCACTTGAAGACCCCAGAGATGTACCCTACTTAGCTCAATCCAGACGGTTGTCATGCTGATGCGCTGGGGAGACCGCACTGTGGTTGATCCCGGAGCCAGCATCGCAGCCGCTGTGTGCTGATGCGCTAGGGAGGCAAAATAAGCTGATCCCTGGAGCCAGCATTACACTTCAGCCATCAACACCAGACAGAAGGATATCTACATCATCATATGGAAGGAAGCGCAAATGGATGGAGACACATATGGATCACATTAGTTTACTGTGAAGCTACGTCTTAGTTGGTGCTTATCTTGGCGAGAGCCAAGTTCAAATCAGCATGAAGTTTTAACATCTACTCTCGTGTAATGGAAATCTTTTTATCATGAAACATCACTATACTGTACGATGGACAATACAAGATTAACATGGTAACGCTGCCGCTCACCCAAAAAAGTACAATTAAGTGATCAACCTGGCTAGATTTAGTAAGCTCACTGAACTAGTACTGTATTGTCAATTGTGAGAATCTGAGCTAAACCTAACTTCATTAGGTTTAACTCATGAATCAGGCCCCGAATTAATCTGTGCAGTAAAAAGAGCTTAGAATATTACAAATGCATCATCAGCGCCATCAGTATTAACTTTCTCATACTGTACTATTACCCTATATACCTGATTCCTTTAGAAGTTTGATCGCCATTTCCTTTTGGATAATGGCAATGGACTCCCTTTGGGGGGAAAAGTTGAGATTTTTTTTTTATTTATTTTTTTAATCAACTGGTACAAGTTATGTGGATAGTTTATTTTACATTACTTCAAGAAACCCTTTAATGTCACCCAGTGTGGCTGTATTTAAATAATCGTTGAAACACTGATATAGTAGCTGTACTGTATGCAGACCTTACAAACAAAAACACCACACGATGTGCAGTCTGACTGTATTGGGTGGGAGACAGTTTCACAACTCCATCTTGAAACTTGGCACCCTTTTGTTGTCATGAAGGCCCTGAGGACAAGATTAGTATTTGTTAATTTATTAGTCTGCATGTAAGAAATAGGAAAGGTCTTGTGGATAATTATGTCTTTAGTTCTATCTTTTTTTTTTCCTTTTGGCAAAAACAAACAGAAAAGTCACAAAAAAATTCACTCTTTTTGGGTAAACAAAGTTTCTGGACACACAATACCAAGGTTTGCTCTTGCTTTTAAAGCTTGTGTTATTATCAAAATGTCATACTGTAGCAAGTGTCTACCAACATTTCAATGTTCAATTTCAAAATTATGAACTTTATACCTACCATAACCTACACACAAACCCACCATTTCTACCCTAACATGCCATAACTACCACCCCTAACACACCCTGTAATAAGATCTAAAAGTTATTTTTTTATTATTATTTTCTAGCATTTAAACTCTCCCCAGCCATACCAACCCTGCCCTTACATACTTACCTTGCAATACCACCTATACACCTGTACAATTTTAGTAGTATTATGTTAATATTAAGTCTATGAAAATGCTCTTACATGCAGACAATGTATACTTTTGTGATGCTCCAAATGTAACATTGACAAAACATACATTTTTATTATTCTGTTTGGGAACTCAGCTATATTATTATTATAGATTGCTAAAATAGCAATGTCATTAATGGCAAAATGAAAGATTTACCTTGTTGTCTCAAGGCACTTCCTCACTTTTTCTTTGGACTCTCCCAAGAAGATAGTCTTCTTTTGGGATGGATATATAACCTGAAAATAAATTAACTTTTTAAATATATCACACACATGCATGCACATGCACACCAGAGTGACAAAAACCTATTCAGCATGCAGGTGAGAGAGAGACACACTAACAGTATAAGTTTGGTATTTTTTGGAAAGCTCCTGCTTATTTTACAGAGGGGGCACCAAATATTCCAGTGACTGCAAAAAATGGTGCCCCCTTGTTTATTGAGAGCAAATGCACAGCAGAGTGACAAAAGTTGTTGAGTATGTATTCAGATGGCAAATAAAAAATAATTATAATCTCCTTCGACGTTCAACGTTTCTGTTATTGGTTTACCTTTGTGTGTGTGTGACAGTTGTGAAAAGCTGTCAGGAATTAAATTACTTACAAATAAATAAGTAAATAAACATTTAGAAGATTGTACTGCATTTAACTGAATTATAAAATAAGTGGATTAATATACACGTGGTAGATTACTTGTGTAGTAATAATAAATAAATATAAACGAGAGTGTTTCAATTTGTTTATTGTGGTCTTTTTATTTTTATGAATTTTCTTAGTAGACGCCCTTACTCAGGGCGACTTACAGTTGTCACAAAATATACATATTTCACAATACAGTAAGAGCAGATCAAATATACAATAACTTCAGAGCAACTTTTACTAAAATATATACAGTTCGATAATCACAATATAGTAATAGTACATACAATACTTCCGTCAAGAGTAAGTTTAACTAGCTAATTTATACACATTTGAAGAAACACAATATATAGTTGTTGTTAGTGTATTTAAACAATTTCTTCTGGATGTAGAATAGCCGAAATCACGAGCTTACACAAACATCTTCCGTCCAGAAGCAATAAACTCCCTCCCGTTTGCAGGAGACCGCACGCTCACGTTGCAGCAGGCGCTGCTCTACAATAATGGATTGCAATGACAGGTTAAGCGCTTTGCGTCGTGAGCGAGAAATCACGCGCTCCCATTGGCAGATAGCAAATTCAGTACCTCCTCAGAAACCTGCAATCCCTGGCGCGTTGCGCATGCATAAAATGAGATCGTCCCACGGCACGTCTAATTTTTCTTTTGCTCGTGTCTGAGGTAAAATACAACTGATGTGCACGCGCATCAGTTGTCGGCTGCATTTTGCAATCATTTGCTATCTTTTTCGACAGGACGGCATGATTTCTTTGTGATGTGTATAATCAGTTATAGTTTGTTTTCATTAAAACATCTTTGACATGCGCAGCTAAAACAATCTAAATAATTAATGCTTAATGTATTAACTACGCGACCTACCTGTTTATAAACGATTGTGGTGATTTCAAAGCAGCCTGTTTTTATATACAGTACTGTGCAAAAGTTTTAGGCAGGTGTGGAAAAAATGCTGTAAAGTAAGAATGCTTTCAAAAATAGACATGTTAATAGATTATATTTATCAATTAACTAAATGCAAAGTGAGTGAACAGAAGAAAAATATAAATCAAATCCATATTTGGTGTGACCACCCTTTGCCTTCAAAACAGCATCAATTCTTCTAGGTACACTTGCACAAAGTCAGGGATTTTGTAGGCATATAGTCAGGTGTATGATTAAACAATTATACCAAACAGGTGCTAATGATCATCAATTCAATATGTAGGTTGAAACACAATCATTAACTGAAACAGAAACAGCTGTGTAGGAGGAATAAAACTGGGTGAGGAACAGCCAAACTCAGCTAACAAGGTGAGGTTGCTGAAGACAGTTTACTGTCAAAAGTCATACACCATGGCAAGACTGAGCACAGCAACAAGACACAAGGTAGTTATACTGCATCAGCAAGGTCTCTCCCAGGCAGAAATTTCAAGGCAGACAGGGGTTTCCAGATGTGCTGTCCAAGCTCTTTTGAAGAAGCACAAAGAAACGGGCAATGTTGAGGACCGTGAGACGCAGTGGTCGGCCAAGGAAACTTACTGCAGCAGATGAAAGACACATCATGCTTACTTCCCTTCTAATCGGAAGATGTCCAGCAGTGCCATCAGCTCAGAACTGGCAGAAAACAGTCGGACCCTGGTACACCCATCTACTGTCCGGAGAAGTCTGGTCAGAAGTGGCCTTCATGGAAGACTTGCGGCCAAAAGCCATACCTCTGGCGTGGAAACAAGGCCAAGCGACTCAACTCTGCACGAAAACACAGGAACTGGGGTGCAGAAAAATAGCAGCAGGTGCTCTGAACTGATGAGTCAAAATTTGAAATATTTGGCTGTAGCAGAAGGCAGTTTGTTCGCCGAAGGGCTGGAGAGCGTTCACGAATGAGTGTCTGTAGGCAACAGTGAAGCATGGTGGAGGTTCCTTGCAAGTTTGGGGCTGCATTTCTGCAAATGGAGTTGGGGATTTGGTCAGAATTAATGGTCTCCTCAATGCTGAGAAGTACAGGCAGATACTTATCAATCATGCAATACTATCAGGGAGGCATCTGATTGGCCCCAAATTTATTCTGCAGCATGACAACGACCCCAAACATACAGCGAAAGTCATTAAGAACTATCTTCAGCGTAAAGAAGAACAAGGAGTCCTGGAAGTGATAGTATGGCCCCCACAGAGCCCTGATCTCAACATCATCGAGTCTGTCTGGGATTACATGAAGAGAGAGAAGCAACTGAGGCTGCCTAAATCCACAAAAGAACTGTGGTTAGTTCTCCAAGATGTTTGGGCCAACCTACCTGCCGAGTTCCGTCAAAAACTGTGTGCAAGTGTACCTAGAAGAATTGATGCTTGATGCTGTTTTGAAGGCAAAGGGTGGTCACACCAAATATGGATTTGATTTAGATTTTTCTTCTGTTCACTCACTTTGCATTTAGTTAATTGATAAATATAATCTATTAACATGTCTATTTTTGAAAGCATTCTTACTTTACAGCATTTTTTCACACCTGCCTAAAACTTTTGCACAGTACTGTAGATTTTTTGGATTTCAAAACTTGAGCGTTGAAAATAAATGATCACGAAAGTTTTCACGAATGTTGTTGCTCTGTGGCTTGTGCTGTTATGTCTGGAATAAACATGAGTCGTCATATTAAAAAAAGCATAATGTATTACATATAACGTTATTGTTCACATATACCGTATTTGTTTATATATGTATTTTATATACAGTACACACACAAGATTGGTATTGACAGTGAGAAACACAGGGGATACCAAATTAGACAGCTGACAATATCTTAGTCTATGGCACAGTGTGTCTGCCTGTGCCCCATTATCACGGTGCGGTGGCGGGTTTTATCATTATAATTCCTGCCATCCGTTGAATTCTCAAAATGCTCTGCAACCCCCGTAAACAACAACAACACACATGCTCCCCACTCATTCACTCACTCCCTGTTCCGATGCTAACGGCGTGACCCGTTCCCCCTACAATACATGTAACATATATAAAAGACAGACGAGACAAACGGAACAGACAACAAGTCCTGCAGCGTTGTACTTATTAAATTCAATATCGCTTTAACTGACTAGTGAGTAAGCAATGTTTAATCTCGACACAACAGATACATCTCACCACTACCCTGCGATTTCAGAAACATATTTAAAACAAAATTAAAATCTCTCCTGCTCTCTGCTGACACAACCGTTGGGATTTTAAACTAGGTCGGGATATAATTCTATTGTGCTCGCCGCGGACGGGAAGGACTGCAGCACTGCGCAAACTGACACGGAAGTCGTTTAGTCCACATACAAAAAACACATGTCATTCACATGTGAAACACATGTTATTACATGTGAAAACACATTATTCTCATGTGTTCACATGTGACCACATTAAAATTCCATAGCATCTCCATACATTCACATAATAAACATGTGAATATTTGCTGATCACATGTGATTATTAAATTCACATTTAAAACACATGGGAACAAAATGTGGGAAACACTTACAGCATATGCAAATTGTTTAATTTAACACGAGAAGATGAATACGTTCAACTTATAAAACAAAACAAACAAAAAAAATCATAATGGATCCAGTACAAGGTTTAGAACATGTGAGATCAATTGCAATGTCTGGGGAAAAAATCTGTTTATTGGACAAATAATACAAAATAGACAAAAAACAAAACAAAACAAAAAAGCAATAGACATAATAATAAAATCACCACATATAAAAAATACAACATACACATAATATATACAATACATTTATGTGTGAATAATAATTAAATTTTAATAAGCGCGGCACATTTGAATGCGTGCGCATAGATATCTCGGGCACATGAGTGCCCGTTAGTGCGCGCGCGCAACTGTAACAGCCTGCAGTTGTCTTCAACACAGCATGAGCTCGAGCGAGGTGAACGTTATAACTCTGTTGAGACTCCTCTTTAAAACCTTTAACATGGCAGAAAAACAGAATAACCGCCACGTTTTGGTTTTCTGGGTAAAGGCTAAAGAGGTCAGTGTTACCTATGAAAATGATGTGAAGACAAGGAGCTCCTGTCAGATCCAGAGCGGATTGGCCTTCTACAACACGGATCAGTTCACAAGCCCAAAGATTACCCGGCAAGAGTTTTAGCCGTGAGTGGTAAGTACCATACATCACAGTTACCTTTAATAAGTTGTATATTTAATAAATGTATAATTATAGCTAGCTACATGGTTTCACTTCACACTTTACGCCGTATGTAGTACGTAGGAAATAAATAAAAATAAAGACTACGTGTTAACTGGCAAACTATAGGGAGGCGTATTATTTATTTATTTATTTATTTATTATTTATTTATTTATTTTACATATGTAAACGAAGCGAATATGTAAGATTGCCAACTGTCATTTTGAAGGACTGAGTGGAAGAGAGGGAGACAGGAGGACTTTTTGTATGTTCTATATTAATAAGACAGAATAAGACAGTGTTTTAAAACAAAAGATCAAACAGAACAAAATTTCAATGTACCATTTGTAATTCAGTAATAAGAGAATTTGTCAGGGGTCTGAATACTTTTGCAAGGCACTATATATATATATATATATATATATATATATATATATATATATATATATATGTTTGATCTTTTGTTTTAAAACACTGAAACTCAAAATCAATTATTGTAAGGTGACATTGGTTTTATGTTGGGGAATATTTTTAAGAAAAATAAAAAACTAAATAGAAATAGAAATATCTTGCTTGCATAAGTATTCAACCCCTGTGCTGTGGAAGTTCCCAGTTTACACCGATGAAAGAAATTGCCCTAACGAGGACACAATTACCTTAGCATTGGCCTCCACCTGTGAACCATTAAAGTTGCTGTCATATTTTCTGGATAAAAACCCCACTGTTGAAGGATCATTGGTCAGGCTGTGAATATGAAGGAAAATGAAGACCAAAGAGCATTCTACAGAAGTTAGAGATAAAGTAATACAAATGCATAGATTAGGGAAAGGATACAAAATAATATCCAAGTGTTTGGATATCCCAGTGAGCACAGTTGGAGCAATAATCAGGAAGTGGAAGCTGCATCACACCACCCAGGCACTGCCAAGAAAAGGCCGTCCTTCAAAACCCAGCGCTCAAACAAGAAGGAGACTTGTGAGAGAAGCCACAGAGAGGCCAACAATCAGTTTGAAGGAGCTACAGAGTTCAGTGGCTGGGAGTGGAGTAATGGTGCACCAGTCAACCATATCAAGAGCTCTGCATAACACTGGCCTGTATGGGAGGGTGGCAAGAAAGAAGCCGTTACTCAAAAAGTACCATCTGAAAGCACGTCTGGAGTTTGCCAGAAAGCATGAGAGTGACCCAGCTGCGATGTGGGAAAAGGTTTTGTGGTCAGATGAGACCAAGATAGAGCTTTTTGGCCAAAACTCAAAGCTCTATGTGTGGCGCAAACCTAACATTGCCCATGCCTCAAGACACACCATCCCTACAGTGAAGTATGGTGGTGGCAGCATCATGCTGTGGGGATGCTTCTCATCAGCAGGGACTGGGCATCTTGTTAAAATTGAAGGAAGAATGGATGGAGCAAAATACAGGGCAATACTGCAAGAGAACCTGCTTCAGTCCGTTAAAAAACTAAAGCTTAGGAGGAAATTCACCTTTCAGCAGGACAATGATCCCAAGCACAAGGCCAAAGCAACATTGGAGTGGCTCAAGAACAAAAAGGTGAATGTCCTACAGTGGCCCAGTCAAAGTCCTGATCTCAATCCCATTGAGAATCTGTGGCACTATTTGAAAATTGCGGTCCAAAAGGGTCGTCCAACCAACCTGAACAACCTGGAGCATATCTGCCAAGAAGAATGGGCCAAAATCACTCCGACACTGTGTGCAAAGCTGGTACATACTTACCCCAAAAGACTTAAAGCTGTTATTGCGGCGAAAGGTGGCTCTACTAAATATTAATGTGTGGGGGTTGAATACTTATGCAAGCAAGATATTTCAGTTTTTATTTTTCTTAAAAATATTTCCCAACATAAAACCAATGTCACCTTACAATAATTGATTTTGAGTTTCAGTGTTTTAAAATAAAATATCAAACAGAACGAAATTTCAATGTACCATTTGTAATTCAGTAATATGAGAGAATTGGTCAGGGGTCTGAATACTTTTGCAAGGCACTGTATATATATTGCTGTACTCACCAAACTGAACATTCAAAACTCATCATTCATTGTCATTCGATAGTAGTCATAACTGCAACATAAGTTCACTTATTTTTCCAGAAATCCTGGTTTGCATACGTTTGCATGAGTTTTTTTCAACGTATCCTCAGTGTGTGGAAGCGACAGTGTGGGAGAAGTACAGTCGTGGAAAAGTACAGAGCAGTTAGAAGCAGTAAGGAGAAATAACATCTTTAGAAGCAGCAAGGAGAAATTACATCTTTAATTGCTTTAATCAGAAAACACTGTAGTTAAAGGCTAACACCTGCGTGTCTTTTTCTGATAACAAGCAACACCTGGATGACATTCCAAAAAGAATCTTCGGCACCGAACACTCCGGGGTTCAGATTACGGGATACCATCACCTCCAGTAGCGGCTCATCATAAAAGGCTACAGAGGCTAAGCCTACGTGTAATTTTGTAAAAGTAAAAAAAAGCTTACCTTACATCATGCTTTCCCTCAAAATAGGTGGGATTCTGTGTGTATTAAACCTGTAATCACCCTCTGTCTGTCAAGTTTTACTGTATTTGTATTGGCTACACGATGCAAGCTTGCTGCTAGCCTCTACCACTCATAATTAGATTTAATCTTGACGTGTCTGACAGGCAGGTTTTGGGTCACATGTGACTACTCCCTTAAGTTTAGATTTCCATATATAGTTTGTTGTATATTTTTTAATTCATACACCATTTTCCTCGCTTTCAATTGAGGAAAAAATAATTCTCCTAATATTTTTTCTACAAATGGATTCAAGATTCATCAATCAAGTAAGTACACAAAGTTTTTGTTATTTTCAGTTGCTTGCCTTATGTGCTGTGTGTACTAAATTACTGTATTACATTGTGTATTAAATTATGAAGTACCTTTTGAAACACGTTTACGTTTTATTGCGTATAATAAGGAGTTGGCAGTAGTAGGGGAAAACTCCAGTGTTTCCAAGTTCTCAACAATGAAGATTACCTTGGTGTGCAGAACCCGATGGCCATTTTCATTATTTGCCAGTCTCTTCAGCGTTTCTGCTTTAGAACCGACAAACTCTGCATGATCCAGCAGACGCATTAGCACAGTCCATGCGTTGTTTACATGACAGTGACCCCTGGTCCTTGTTTCTTTTTTCAGGTCAATAAAGTCCCTTGGGTCAACATTGTCGATACCTTTTAGAATTATGAATGCTTGAATCAGATCGCCGCATAGTTTTCTTTGTTCAAGACTGAATAGATTAAATTATTTTAGCCTGTCTGCATATGCCATGCCTTTTAAACCCGGAATAATTCTGGTCACTCTTCTTTGCACTCTTTCTAGAACAGCAATATCCTTTTTGTAGCAAGGTGACCAGAACTGAACACAATATTCTAGATGAGGTGTTACTATTGCATTGTAAAGTTTTAACATTACTTCCCTTGATTTAAATTCAACACTTTTCACTATATATCCGAGCATCTTGTTGGACTTTTTTTTTTTTTTTTATAGCTTCCCCACATTGTCTAGATGAAGACATTTCTGAGTCAACATAAACTCCTAGGTCTTTTTCATAGATTCCTTCTTCAATTTCAGTATCTCCCATATGATATTTATTATGCACATTTGTATTCCCTGCGTGCAGTACCTTACACTTTTCTCTATTAAATGTCATTTGCCATGTGTCTGCCCAGTTCTGAATGCTGTCTAGATCATTTTGAATGACTTTTGCTGCTGCAGCAGTGTTTGCCACTCGTCCCATTTTTGTGTTTGCAAATTTAACAAGTTTGCTTACTATACCAGAATCTAAATCATTAATGTAGATTAGCAATAGCAGAGGACCTAATACTGATCCCTGAGGTAATCCACTGGTTACCTCGTTCCATTTTGTGGTTTCTCCTCTAATCTGTACTTTCTGTTTTCTACATGTTAACCACTCCCTAATCCATGTGCATGCATTTCCTTGAATCCGAACTGCGTTCGATTCTATGTGAATGTGTTACAATTAATTAATTTAGTTCCATGAAAGGAAAATGCAACAGGAATTATACGCAACGGTTCCTTGAAGCTTAGACTTTTGGTCTGCTGGCTTGGAAACTCAATCTGTTGAAGTGTCCAGTACAAAAACTCTCCTCTCTGCAGTGAAGTCTTCAATCCTACATTGGATCAAACTAGGCAACAAAGCTTTCAATTCTCAGTAGAATCAACAAACAGCTGCAACAAAGTCTTCAGTCCTCGGTATAGGAACCACAACAGCGCCCGTTTGAATCTTTTAGCTACACAGGTAGCAGGGCATAGTTTCTTTTGGATACTGTGGTTCTAGGTGTACAGTAGACCCAGGCTGGTTTGTCTGATAACAGTCTCTAAGTTTTTACAGCCGTCCTTCAGCCATGCCTCAGTCTCGTTGCTTGTGGTCATTGACCTGCTTGCAACTTGCTTCTTCGTCTTGGGTCTGTTTTCAGGCAGTCCCGTCTTGATTCCGTTTTTAGGCAGAGTCCCGGAGTTGCAGCTTTGCTTAGTAGAGTGACAGCACCTTGTTTAGCATTCGATGTCAAGAGCAAAATGTTCAATTTTGCTTGGATATTTGTAGTCTTTCTCAATCTGCTAAATAGCCACTTTCATGAGATCATTTGTGTATCTTGCCTTTCTTTAAGCTCACAGTCCTTTGATGTTTTAATGTCCTTTTCCACTGGGACATCACTAGTTTATGTCTTCCTTGCGTCAAAACGATTGTTGTTGCATGTGTGAATTATCTGTAAATAATTCAACTGTCCGCTCAGCCTAATCCAGTTCAGGCGCCGGTCCTCTAATCAGTGGGTCACATAGTTTAGTATATCTGCGAGAAACCATGGGGCCCTTTTTCTTAAGACACAGCAGTTTGCTTTTTTCCTAAGACACAGCAGTTTCATTAATTAGTCCAGTTATATCATTAATACACGTTCATGTATTATCATATTCAGGGAATATGTCCCACAAAGGTTAGTGGTGACAATCTCAGGTGGGAAAATAAGCCATTGTCCAACACCTGCCTGCATTTTCCAGTCTCTAGCAGCTTCCAGTTGTCCTAGACGAGTTTTGGTTTTAATACCTTTTCTTGGTGCAGGGTTCGTTTGCTAGTCTGGAAGTCTGGAAAAAGTATGGAAAAATGCCAAACTGATTTCCAGGGCTTGAAAATGCTTGAAAAACCATGTCTCCGTTAAGAAAGTCTTGAAAAAGTCTGGAATTTTACTAGTGTCGTGGGAGAATGAAAAATATTTCCGCTATTATTTTTTATTATTAATAACAATTGATCTCTAAAGCGGGTCAGCAGCTCTAGCGGCAACTATCTAGGCAATTTACTAGTAGCAACTATACTGCTTGTGACCAAATCCCGCGAGGATTGCCCTGTGTAACACCCCTGACAATGTCATGACAACTCAAGCAATCCTATCCAGTAAGCGGTAAAATGGACACTACACAGCCAAAGTATATACATTTACATTGAATGCTATTATTTTTTAAATGAAGATACAGACTGGAATTCCAAGCTACTGTACTCTGCTCACAAAGATTCACATTTTGTTATCTTGTTGTTAACTTTATTGAATACGATAGTTATTATCACTGACTCGGATAAAAAAAAAAAAATTAAAAAAAAATGCTTTCTGTAGCCACTGTGATCTGTATAAACATAACGATGCTGAAGTTGGCTTCTTATTCGCCAGCTTCTTAATCGCTTTTAGTGCATAAATGTATTTGTCTACGTTGAAGTAGCCTTGATTTTAACTGGTTAAATCACGTTGGGCCACTGATCTCTCTGCAGGTACCTGGCGAAGGGCAACCCCTCTGTAAGCTACACCTGTATTTAGCCCGGCCCAACGTGGTTTACTGGGGTAGAACAGCGGGCAAACATGCCACATATGCCAATCGCTCAGCTTCTTATTCGCTCTTTATGTATCTGTTGAATAAGTAGCCTTGCATTTAACGGGTTAAACCACGTTGGGCCGGGTTAAATACAGGTGTAGCTTACAGAGGGGTTGCCCCTCGCCAGGTACCTGCAGAGAAATCGGCGGCCCAACGTGATTTAACTCTTTAAATGCAAGGCTTTTTCCAGCGAAGAAGCTGTGCAATTGGCATATGTGGCATGTTTGCCCTCTGTTCTGCCCCAGTAAACCACGTTGGGCTGGGCTAAATACACGTGTAGCTTGCAGAGGGGGTGCCCCTCGCTGGGTACCGGCAGAGAAATCAGCAGCCTGACGTGATTTAACCCGTTAAATGCAAGGCTACTTATTCAACGTAGATACATAAAGAGCGAATAAGAAGCTGAGCAATTGGCATATGTGGCATATTTAACCTCTGTTCTTCCCCAGTAAACCATGTTGGGCCGGGCTAAATACAAGTGGGGCTTGCAGGAGGGTTGCCCCTCTTCAGGTACCTGCAGAGAAATCGGTGGCCCAGAGTGATTTAACCCTTTAAATGCAAGGCTTTTTCCAGCAAAGAAGCTGTGCAGTTGGCATATGTGGCATGTTTGCCCTCTGTTCTGCCCCAGTAAACCACGTTGGGCCAGGCTAAATACAAGTGGGACTTGCAGGAGGGTTGCCCCTTTTCAGGTACCTGCAGAGAAATCGATGGCCCAACGTGATTTAACCAATTAAATTCAAGGCTACTTCTTCAACGTAGACAAATACATTTATGCACTTAAAAGCTTGCGAATAAGAAGCTGGGCGAATAAGAAGCTGGCGAATAAGAAGCCAATTTCAGCCTCGTATAAACATGTTAACATTGCCTTTTCATTTCTTTAATGTGATTAATAAAATGTACCGGTAATTTTATTTTAAATGTATGGTGCTTGCTTGTAATTTACAGTACTGAGTGCAGCAACAGTCTCGGGTCCAAACCGTCAGCTGAGTGTAGATATACTATTTACATCCTTGCTGTATGGCCTTCATTATACGATTAAATACTGATTTAAAAAAAAAAAAACAAAAAAAAAAAACTGCTGCTGATGTTGGCTCGTACAGCTCTAAATAAGGAACCAAGATTTAAATTAACATTTGCAAATTAAACAAAACCTGAATTTTTTATTTTATTTTATTTTTTTATTTTTTTTTTAGGGGGGGGGGGGGTTGTACTGTGTTCTTCAACGAATAGGATATAGCTAGAATACTGGATGCAGCATAACACAAATAGGTACCGTACTTGTAATTCTACTTTTATTCACAGTCTCATTGCTATTATCATGACACCAAGTAAACCGTACTTGGCTAAGACCCACCTTACATCCTGTCAAAATGTGTCTTAATGTAGCTGGCTATGAACACAAAGGACACCACGGATCCTCTCCTACCCATAGATTAAGTTTCTGTGGTGATGAGAGAACATCATATGTTGACCTGATGAGGAAATCGATCCTGCTCTGTTCCATTGTCCATAGATCTCGCCAGCCAATCTTGCATTGTTCCACACTCTCTCATCTCGTCCATTCTCGCTGCTTGGCCTGGGAAACTGCTTTTACGCACCTCATCCTCTCCTCCTGCATTTGCACCTCATTGACTACCAGCTTGCTCTGTTGAGCTGGGGCTGCTTTGTGCCATGTAGGAGGAGCTGAACTGAGACCAAGGCCTTCTCTTCCATGCTGTACTTGCCCCATGATATCACTGATACGAAGGGCAGCCTTTGCATCTTCCACAGCTTCCTTTGCTGCCCACTTTCTTCCAGTTTTCAACACAGGTGCTGCCTCCCTCACACATTCGTTGAGTGACTCTACCGATGCCATTTCCATTTGAACTTTGGCACACTTAAACTCCTCGGTTAGAGCTGAGACTGGCAGCTGCAGTATCCCTTTTCCATACAGTCCCACTCTGCTGAGGCAGCGTGGAACTCCTAACCATTTCCTGACTTATGAACTGATTAACGCTTCCAGCTTCTCTACTGTTGTCAAGACAACCTCATACACAGTGAGTGGCCACAGAAGTCTTGGCAGTAGACCAAATTGAAAGCACCAGAGTTTATGTTTGCCTGTTAAAGCGCTGCTGTCCATGCTCTTCAACCCTTCCAGTGCTTGTTGTCTCACTTCTCCCACGCGAACTGTGTCCTTTAGGTCCCCATCATACCATCTCCTAAGACTTTTCACAGGCTTATCAGACACTGTTGGTATTGCCTCACCGTTAATGTAGAACCTCTTATCCACTACTTTACCTTTAATTATAGAGATGCTCCTTGATTTAGTGGGCTTGAATTGCATTCGTGCCCATTCAATGTTATTGATTAGTTTGCCCAATAACCGATTAGTGCAGGCGACTGTTGTAGTCATGATTGTCATGTCATCCATGTATGCTCTAATTGGTGGCAGTCGTATTCCAGAAGTCAAGCGTTCTCCTCCCACTACTCAATATAGGAGCCCAAAATGTGTCAAACAAGTGTCATCGCTGTTCTTCTGGGTAATGTAGTTTAGAAACCAATCCTTTTTCCTTCCACTCCGGTGAACATTCTACCTGTTTGAGGTCTGACTGACATAACGTGACTTTCGGCTTGTGTATCAGGACAAATATCCACCGAAAATCTACTGTATTATACCTTTCTAAACAGCTGAGAATCTGAAGATTATTAACAGAATAATTTGTCACTCTATGGTGAAATATACCCTACGATTACCTAGATTGAATGTAAAAAATACGTTTTAAAATGTACTCAAATTCATTTTTCTTTAGAAATGTCTCCATAAGTGTAATTTAGTGATGTCCTGCCTAAAAACTGTAAAAGTATCAGTGGTAGCCACAACCCTCAGGAACTAGGATCAGAAAGAATTGTATAAATACCATGTGTGGTTTTGTGTCTGAAGAATTTCACCATCAGATAGAGCTGTCAACTCATCAACATCCAAGGCGACTTACAGAGACTAGGGTGTGTGAACTATGCATCAGCTGCAGAGTCACGTACAACTACGTCTCACCCGAAAGACGGAGCACAAGGAGGTTAAGTGACTTGCTCAGGGTCACACAATGAGTCAGTGGCTGAGGTGGGATTTGAACCAGGGATCTCCTGGTTATAAGCCCATTTCTTTAACCACTGTCCCAATTAACCGAGAGGCATTTAGGACCTTAGTCACACTTATATTTATAATTTACAACATACACAAGAGAGAAGTATTTTTTTTACTTTTTTTTTATTTCTAAATGAAAAGAACAATAATTAAATCCGAACACATTACAGTATAAATACAGTACTGCAGTACAGTACCTGTAAATGTTAAATTTCAGTCAGTTGTGCGCTGTTTCCGTGACTGCTGCTTTGGACTGAACTTTGTCTTCCACCATCCTCAGAAGGGGCAGCACAGCGTTCTTTCCGTTTTCTAACACAATTTGTCTAAGGTGGACCACCGTTTGCAACTTCGGGGCTAAGGTGACAGCTGGCAGTGCACTGTCATCGTCAGAATCAGAATCTCCCTCTGCCGTTTCAACTTTGACATGCTTGCTGTAATTTGCAGCCTCCAAAAGCTCAGCATCAGTAAGTTTGCCAGAATTTTCAACGTCTTTGTCCACGTCAACGAATTCCTCAAATTCTTCATGTTTTCAGGAACTGGAACATCTGCAACCATCAGAGGGCATGAAGTCTGTTCCTTCAGCCACCACCAAATCTGCAGCCTTCTGCTTCAGCACGGGGCCAGACATTCGAGCTCCTTGACTTAATTTCTGTCTAAGCCACAAGTAGAGCGCGTTGCCGAACTCCTCGTCCTTGCCTGCTCTCTGTCATTTTCGGTTTGGACTGAGGTTGTTTTCAAACTGCTTTAGGATTTCATCTTTATTTCATATTTCACCTGCGATGTTGACACGTCAAATTTCTTTCCCACAGCAGCCTGAGAAATCACAGAAGACTCCAGCTCTTTCGACAGTTCAAACTTCTGAGCCAGAGGCAAATCAACTTGTTTTTGCTTCTCAGCCATGATGACATGTGAGTCGAAAAACCACTGTGGTTTACGCAATTACGCAAGTCATAGTGTGATCACGTACTTGCATACTAACTGCACTGTGCTTTGCAAACTTGTCTTGCTCTGAAAAGCGATCTCCGTTCATCATATAAAATACTGTATCTCAATTAAATGAAGTGACGTCCAATTTAAACGAGCATTGTGAAAAACGGTCTCCCAGGGTTGTATCCCATTTAAGCAGAAATCCCGATTTATCAGGATCCCGATTTAGGCGGTGCCGACTGTATTGGCTTGGTGGACTTGCCATGTATAATGCACACAAATTAGATGGGCTCATTTTTGGCAAGTATGTTCTGAAAAATGTTTTCTTTATTTGATTTCATGATTATTATTAATCACTAATTGATTGTTTATTGTTTAATAAAAGCATAATTCTAAAAGTTATTTGTGTGTGTGTGTGTGTGTTTTGTAGGGCTGTGAGTCGGCATGGAAGATTTTTAAGAGGGACAAGTAGATTTTTCTATTATTATTATTATTATTATTATTATTTGTTTATTTAGCAGACGCCTTTATCCAAGGCGACTTACAGAGACTAGGGTGTGTGAACTATGCATCAGCTGCAGAGTCACTTACAATTACGTCTCACCCGAAAGACGGAGCACAAGGAGGTTAAGTGACTTGCTCAGGGTCACACAATGAGTCAGTGGCTGAGGTGGGATTTGAACCAGGGATCTCCTAGTTACAAGCCCTTTTCTTTAACCACTGGACCACACAGCCTCCTTTCTAACATTTCGTTCCATGGACAAAATTGCACACTCCTGTAAACTTAATCAAAATACATTTCACTAAAGCCCCAGGGCAATAGAGATAGCTTTTATTATGAGGTGCATCATTTCAGTATCTTTAGGTTTTGGTTTCGATTACTGTATATACCATGATATTAAAGCACAGCATTACAGGAGAGCACACTAAATTCCTTTACATAACCAAGAATGCTTACCGACCCGAAAGAGAAAATATTTTTTACAGAAGAGTTGCCAGATCTATCTAATGGCAAACTTCTTCACATTATGCACCCGTCAAACAATTTGGTGTAAAATGAGAACCAGACACAGTATTTATCACATTCTTTCTGATCCTAGTTCCTGAGGGTTGTGGCTACAACTGATACTTTTACAGTTTTTAGGTGGGAGATAACTAAATTACACTTAGGGAGACATTTCTAAAGAAATGAATTTGAGTACATTTTACAACATATTTCTTACTTTCAAACTAGGTTATTGTTGAGTATATTTATTGCAATTATTTTTTATTAATTTTCTGCTTTCAAACATAATACAAAAATAATGAGGGGAAAAAAAAGAACTGCAATAGTGCAGAGTGACATCATTGAAACTAAAATAAGTAAATAAAAATATGTATGGGCTAAATCATCTTATCAGCCATACAGCACACAGTCAATAAACAAAAGTACCTGCATTGGATACACAAAAAAGGTAGCTGGGTCTAAGACTATTGCAAAAACATACAGCCAAGAATAATAACAGGAATTAAGCAGAGGGAGCCATAAGGTGTCAAAATATGAGAGAAAGGGCTGCCATGCTGTATAGAATTTAGTGCTAGATCCATTAAGAGTGAATCTAATTTTTTCAAGTTTGAGAAATTGCATGATGTGTCTAACCCAATGCACATAAGGGTGTGGAGCAGCTTGCTTCCAATTCATCAAAATAAGGCGGCGAGCCAGAAGAGATGCAAAAGCCAGTGAGTTTGGACAAAAGTAGACCATCTGGTGCAACTCCAAATATCGCTATAAGTGGTATAGGGTCAATAGGCAAACCAAAAATTTGGGAGAAGGTTTCAAAAACAAAGTTCCAAAATGTGGTTAGTCTAGGACAGGTCCAAAACATGGATCAATGAGGCTGGAGCCTGCTTACATCTATCACATATAGGATCAATATTAGGATAGATATTTGCCAATTTAGTTTTGGACATATGGATGCGATGGAGGATTTTGAATTGAATCAGAGCGTGACGTGCACAAATAGAAGAGGAATGTACTCTTAAAACAATAGAATCCCAAATGTCGTCTGTAAAACTAAAGCCAAGGTCCTGCTCCCAGGCAGCCCTTATAGTAGCTATTGAAGGACAGTTTAAAGAGGAAATAGAGTTGTAAATTTTAGAAGTCATATCCCTACATTGAGGATTAATTTTAAGTAGAGAGTCAATGGGGGATTCAGCAGGTGCACTGGGGAAATGAGTCATCTTACTACGCACAAAGTGTCGAATCTGCAAGTACCGAAAGAAATGTTTATTTGGAATATTACATTTTTGAGAAAGTTGCTCAAAAGAAGCAAAATTATCATCAATATACAGATCTTTCACAAATTTCAGACCCTTACCTGGAAGGAAACATCACTCACAGCAATGGGTGAAAACACTGATTGAGATTGAAAACCAAAATTCTGTCTGAACTGGGCCCATATCCTAAGGAAATGCCTTACTACAGGGTTGGAACTAAACTGTGTGAGAGAAAGAGGCAGAGAAGAACACATCAATACTGCTAAAGATGTGGGTTGACAAGAGGCAGCTTCAATCAGTAACCAGGCAGGCCCTGTCTGCTGTAGATGTTGGTGGAGCCAGTATGTGATACAACGAATGTTAGCTGACCAATAATAGAATTGAAAATTGGGCAAGGCCAAACCTCCCAACCTTTTAGGGCGTTGTAAGAGGGACCTGCGAATACGTGGGTTTTTCTTATTCCATATAAAAGATTAAATTAGGAGGAGATCATCAGCATAAAGGGATACCTTTTGCTCCAGGCCACCACGGACCACCCCACTAATAAGCTGATTACAGCGAAGGTAAACAGCAAGGGGCTCAATTGCAATGGCAAATAATAGAGGAGATAAGGGGCATCCCTGACGGGTTCCACGCTGCAGAGAAAAGTATCCAGAGTTCATACTGTTGGTACAAACTGAGGCAACAGGAGACATATAGAGTAATTTTATCCAAGAAATAAAGTTCTGACCAAATCCAAATTTTTGAAAGGTAGCAAAGAGCTAATCCCATTCCACTTAATTGAAAGCTTTCTCAGTGTCTAATGAAATAACCACTTCAGGGTCCGGATGAGGCGAAGATGTATAGATAATATTAAACAAACGTCTTAAATTTAAAAAAGGAGTGGCGGTTCTGGATGAAACCTGTCTGATCTGAACAGACAATAGAGGGAATAATTGATTTGAGCCTGCGCGCTAAAGCTTTAGCTAAAATCTTGATATCTGCGTTGAGTAATGAAACTGGTCGATATGAGCTGCAATCAAGAGGGTCATTATTCTTTTTTAACAGTAAGGCTATTGAGGCTTAATAAAGTGATTCAGTGAACATAGACATCAAAAATGGGGAAAGTTGGGATGAAAATGTTTCATAGAATTCGACTGAAAAACCATCAGGTCCAGGAGATTTGCCACTTTGCATTGATTTAATGGCCTCTGTTATTTCCTCAATAGAAAAGGGCTCCTCTAAGCTAGCCTTTGATTGGGGGTTGATAGAAGGCAGGTCGAGGTTCTGAAAAAAAGAGTCAATTAAAGAATGATCCATAACAGATTCAGAAGTATATAAATTTGAGTAAAACCATTTAAATTGCTCATTGATAGCTTTTTGCTCAGTTGTAACAGAGCCTGATTGTGTTCGAATTTCAGTAATTAAGTGAGAGGCAATGGATTGACACAGTTGGTGAGCTAAAAGCTTGCTCGCTTTATCACCATGTTCATACAAAACATGACATGATCTGAGTATTTGTTTTTCTATATGTTGAGAGACAAGTAAATCAAATTCCATTTGTAGTCTTAGTCGCTCCTTATACAAATCATCAGGGGTAGGTAAAACAGCATACTGCTGATCCAGCTGGAGAATAAGATCAATTAGCTCCGACAGTCTTTTCTTACAACACTTTTGAGCAGTGAAATAGATGATCTGACCACGCAGGTAAGCTTTCATTGCCTCCCATACCGTTGTAATAGGGACTCCTGAGGAGTTATTTGTATCAAAAAAATAAGTAATCTGTTCAGACATAAATTTGACAAAATTTTCATCCGAAAGCAGCAAACTACTAAAATGCCATGGAGGTCTGGGTATAACCTGATTTGAAAATTCAGTTCTAATATAACAGGGGCATGGTCAGATATAACTATGCTGTTATACGTACAAGAACTAACAGCCGACAGCAGTTTATTATCCAGAAGAAAATAATCAATTCGTGAGAATGTGTGGTGAACAGGAGAAAAAAAAAGAGTACGGTCTACCTGTAGGAAATAAAAAACGCCACGGATCAGAAACACTGTAGTCTGATAGAAAGGATCGGATGGTTATTGCAGTTTTAGAAAGTGAGGTAGATTTCGAGGATGAACGATCTAAAGCAGGATTCAAGCAACAGTTAAATTCCCCACCCAAAAGCAAGTGATGTGTATTTAAATCAGGAAGTGAGGCTAAAAAATGTGTAATAAAATCCCTGTCATCCCAGTTTGGGGCATAGACATTGGCCAAAATCATAGGAGTACCATAAAGTCTGCCTACAACAACAACATAACGACCATTCCTATCAGCAATAACTTCAGAGGCAACAAACGGTATGTTTTTATGTACCAAGATTGCAGCACCTCTGGCCTTAGCATGAAATGTTGAATGACAGAGCTGCCCCACCTAATCCCTGCGCATGTGGAAGTGATCTGACATTCGAAAATGGGTTTCCTGCAAGAATGCAATGCCAGGAGAAGTGAGAGAAGTGCTAGAACCTTATTTCACTGGGTGATTTAGCCCTTTTACATTCCAACTTACAAACTTGACACCAGTTCCTCTATTAGCAGACATCATAATAGCAAAAATACAAGATCAAACTATAGGCTGTAAAAAATAAGATCAGGGAAAAGAGATCCATTGTCACCTTTAAATAACATGCTATAGACAGTGCAGTTGCCTGAGACCCAATAAAAAAAAAAAGAGAACGAAGGCAAAATAACTTGGATTAACATGTGAAGTTAACCAGTAACAGTTTAAAACATCCGTAATGGTTCTAATAACGATTTCGAAATAAGTACATTCTAAGAAGAAAAGTATACAAATTCACCTAAGCAAAGATGTCCGTAGATCTAATCAACTCTAATTTGGATCAAGATCTAATTTTCACTGACCAAATAAGTAATTGTACAGTGTATATAAAGACGCTTAAGTAACAAAGCCCAGTAAACCGTATGTTAGTCACTAAAAGGCTTAAAACCCTATTGAACAGTTCAGCATAGTCTACAAAACTTCATAACATATTGCTACTTATCTGTGCTGACTTCCAGGCAAGGGAGAATGTCATTATCATAGAAAGCTTCAGCCTCCTGTACCGAAGTAAAAATCAGATTCCGACCTTTAAAGACAATACGGAGCCTGGCTGGATAGAATAAGCTGAACTTCCCTTTTTATACAGCCTTGTCTTTATGTCCTTAAAAGCTGCACGGCTTTGGGCGACATCTGAGCTAAGGTCCGAAAAATAAAGATCTTTGCTCTCAAAGGTGAGGGTACCCCGCTCCCTCGCCAGCCTGAGGACAAGCTCCTTGGTCTGATAGCGATGAAAGCGGACAATCACAGGTCTGGGCCTCAGGTGAGGGGCCGGCCTCAGCTCCAGAGAGCGATGTGCCTGATCCAGCTCCGGAGCATATCCCAGCGCCCCACTCCCAAATAACTCCACAAAGAAATCAGACATAAACTTAGTAGGGTGCGAATTCTGAAATCCCTCTGGCAGGCCGATGATTTGGAGATTTTGACGCCAACTGCGATTTTCTAGATCCGACAACTTCTCCTTAATCGCCTTGTTGTCAGCAGCAAGTGAAACACAAGAGGCCTCCAACTCATGAACTCGATCCCCGATGTCGTCAGCCGAATGCTCGAGGCTATCGATGCGGTGTCCATGGGAGGTAACTGTGGTTTGGATGGCATCAATAGAAGCTTTAAAAGACGCAAACGAATTCTGAAACTCTGCCGTAAGATCAGCTGTAAGGGCTGCGCGGAGCTTTTCTTGCTCGGAAACTACGGCAGACATCGAAACCGGCGCAGGCTCGGCAGGGTTCTTGGTAGCGGAAGCTAGAGATAAAGAGTCTGTCGTCCCTCGTTTAGATTTATTTAGCTTTGACATCATATGGCAGGTGTACAGATATGTTACAAAAAACCAACACAGTGAAAATATATATTAAAGAATGGGTTTGATAATTAAATTTATAATAGTTTGTGGGAGCGAGCCTCACACGTGTCTACTGCATTTAGCGCTCGACCGGAAGTCCCGTAGGGTATATTTAATTATAGAGTGAAAACGTTATTCTCTAAATAATCTTCAGATTCTCAGCTGTTTAGAAAGGTATAATACGGTATACTTTCGGTGGATATTTGTCCTGATACACAAGCCGAAAGTCACGTTATGTCAGTCAGACCTCAAACAGGTAGAATTTTCACCGTAGTGGAAGTGTTAACTGAACTTTATGCAAGTACAAGCTCGCTCTCTTGCATCAAGTAGCTTATTACATCTTATCCCCCCCACACACTTTTAGAAAGGCTCAGCTGCCATTGTCATACACACAGTGTGTATTGTTTTTAAGGGGATTCAGTATTTTTTCCTATTGGAAGAATAATAGTAGTTTAAAGTCAACACTGGAATACACTGTAGTTACTATGCATTACAGATTGATTTATCTATATATGAAGGTAGCTGGATCGACAGATAGATTGTTATCCTTAGCTCTTCCACATTATTTTATTATTCTGTTTTAAGGATGCTCCCCAGAATCCCGGGCTCAAGCGCTGGTTGGTGGAGCAGATCAACAGTGGGCGGTACCCTGGTCTGAGCTGGACCAATGAGGCACTAAAACAGTTTCAAATCCCATGGAAACATGATGACCAGAAGGACTTGACACCTCAGGACACAATGATATTCAAGGTGGGTTTACACTAATTTAAAAGATAAAATACGTGTGATAGTTTGAACCTTCCCCCAGAGGACAGCAATTTGATATTTTCATTTTCCCAAGGAGGGATTTAGTTAATGCAGCAACTCAATGCCCTATGTCAGGAGACTCAAGGTTTGAATCCAGGAACAATTGTGCAGTTTTCTATTTCCCAGGACTGAAAGGTTTGGTCAGGTCAGAAATGAGATGTGCTTGCTTGCTTTGAACTAAACTGTGGGGGTCTTTCCTCTCTCAGACCCAACAAACTAGCTCCTAATATCCCCTTATCCAAAATACAATGTGACACCTGGTCTTTTCAGTCCAGCTGGTAATAAGCTGCCCCAACCGCATATTCACTGGATTAGGGGTGTTCTACAATCCCTAACCCTTTGAGAGCGGCCTATTCTAAACCCTCCACCCTTGCATAATACTAGCCCTATTAAAAAGCATTGCACTTCATTGAATCAAGAGATCTTGTTATCAGAGACAATGATTGTAGCTGACGTTTCTGGTGATCCGTAGGCTGTAGGACTTCTACATAAGGAGGAGCAGTCTGAGACACCTGAATGAAATACTGGGACCGGTTTCAAAGCCACAAGAAAAAAGAAAACAGACTGAAAACTAATTTATTAGACTTTTTTTTTAAAATAACAGTAGCAACTACAAAAAGTGTGTGTTTTCTCAGACTGTTCACTTTATATCTAGGACTGGGCAGTGGCGATAGGTCATTACAGAGAGGGCATTGACCAGCCTGATCCTGCTGACTGGAGGAGGTATTTCCAGCGCGCTGTGGATAAAGACGGGAGCCTGGTGTTGCATGATGATTACAGTTGTGATCCAGTCGACCCACACAACATATATCGGATTAGAAGTAAGAGTTTGGCTGTCTGTATTTTATTTATTTTTTAATCTAATTAATTTTTGTAGCTCTGGTCCCTCCGTGTTTATGTCCTCAGTCTCTCACACGCTCTGTTTAGGAGCTACAGTACATGCAGCCATTACTCAAGATTATAAGCCTTTAATTCCTTCAGAGAAGTTTGGGTTGAAAATCTGCTGTGAGTCAGTTATGTAGTTTGCTTAACACTTTTGTCTGTATCGCAGGTGGCTTCCAGTTTTTCATCCACTTACTGTATTTCTTTGAGTTTTCTCCTGTCAATACTGTGCTTTTTGCTTTTTTATGGAGATGTATATAGACGTGCACATGAACATCGATATGCATGGTCAAAGTCGATAATAGGGTTATCTTTCCTACAACATCGTACCCGCTGGTTGTCCCTCAAGGTAATCTCACTTAACATCTCACTTTGTCCTTTTCTATTTCCCTCTATGTCTGATATACAGTGTAAGCAAATAAATACAAACTACATTGTACAGTAAAACAGAAAGCATGTTGCCTTGCTATTACATTTTATTCCATTCTAAATTGTGTGCACTGCACAATATTCTCTCCCATTGACAAGCATTGCACTCAGTTGTATAAAAAAAACTCGGTCTGTAGGTTAGCATGTACAGTATAACCATGAGCACAGAATCTGTGCTGATATTTTTATTTTTATTTTTTGTTTACGAAGATGAAGTAATTTTGGCTATTATCCTATTGTTTTTGCATATAATGTAGTTTATCTCGGTTAAGTCAGCATTCTTACTCACAGAACAGGCTCCCTTAAGTAATATTTTTGTAAACAGTTATAATTCAGGATTAGACAAAGATTATAAACACCTGCCATAACACTGTCACTGGGGTCAGTGGCGTAGCCAGGATTTTGTTTTGGGGGGAGGGGGTGGAGATTTTTGCACATGGTAATAATTAGGGTTGTCAATAAAATCGCAGTTAACTTCTGCAATTAACACATTCATTTTTTGGGAGATAGATTTTTTAATGCACGTTAATCACACTCCTGTCTTGTCCCTCTTAGCAATAATCTTTATTTCCTTAGAACAGATTTGTTGCTTTTAGTTACAGTATTAGGATACAGAGCTCAGTGAAACTTGCTCAAAGTACCCCATGGTAACGATCTCCCCATCATCCCAAGACACCACAAAACTCCCCACAGTTCAGCAGCCCTGTCACTGTGCGTAAGGTCTTCCAGTTAAAACTACAGTAGCATTAGCTGCGCAGTACAAAACAGAGTTCCAACAAATCATTTTTGCTGTATTAATTCTACACTAATAAAATAATCTGAACAGTGCAAATAATGTAACCTGGCCAAAACAATAGAAAATGCATTCCAACATTACAATAGCATAAGTAATAAAACAAACTTAAATGAGATAGAGGCAGATTAACTTTTTAATCTCAAGATTAATTGCGTTTCATTTTTGTAATCGCTTGACAGCCTAGTAATAATTTGTAAAAATGTTTCTATAAGTAAAAATCAGCTACACTCCAAACTTGCAGTGTACTCAAAATCGCCCTATTAAGAACCGTGATGTTTCACCTCACAATCACATTTAGAACCACTACTAAGCAGTTATCAAACAAACAAATTAAATAACAGAAAGAATAACCTACTTTACCTGATGTTTAGATCCCCAAGTCCATCCTCCTGTTTTTTATTGCACACTTGTCGAGTATTTATAGGTCTCGGTTTACAGCAGCCGTTTAAAGCATGATTCTCACAGGACTACAAACCAGGTGTCCTCAGAGCGGGTCAAAAGCAGAGGACGTCTAGTAACCTCCCAGACGTGGATTAGTTTTTATCAAGGAAAGTCGGTAAAAATTCAAAATTAAATGCGATGTTGTGCATGATTTGTAAACAACAAACCAGGTTTAAATAACTAATTTCGCTCTACCATCTTTTCCAAAGGCTACAATAACCATTTCATCCTTTGAGTGATATATATTTCCATATCTTCAAATGCACATTAAAAGCATTCATTTCGCCAATTATGTTTTGTATTTTCGCCATTCCCCTGCGGCCATAATTTCTATATTAATCTTCAACTTGGACGTCTCATCTCACATCAGTTTGAACAGTACTTGTAGAGGCGTTGTCCAATCAAAGGAGTCGAAGGCTGAATCTGGTTTTAAAATGACAGGACTCTTGCCCAATCACAACTAGCCCACCAGGAGTTTAACATATTACAACTACAAATTATTATTATTATTATTATTATTATTATTATTATTATTATTGTAAACACTTGGCAGACGCCTTTATCCAATACTATCCTGTCCTATCCTCTCCTGTACAATTCAATCCTTTACTACTATTACTACTGCAATCAATACTACCCATGCTTATAATATTCATTTGGGTATATTCTAATTCTATTTTTAGTATTTTTTATATTTGTCACTTTTACGTTTTTTGAGAAAAAAAAAAAGATATTCCTCATATTTTAAGTTCGGGTTTTACATTTTGAAGCGACTAAAGGGGAGGAGTCGTCTACACACTGCCTTGTTCAACACCAATTAGCACTGACCAGTTTTCTCTTTTTTTTTTTTTTAAACAGTACCACCTCACAAAAAAAAATAAAAATAAATGAAACTAAAGAGCAGCAGTAGTAATTACAGTAGTATTAGACTTGAGTTGAAAACACATGTAAAATAAATAAATAAATAAATATATATATATATATATATATATATATCAGTACTGTGCAAAAGTTTTAGGCAGGTGTGAAAAAATGCTGTAAAGTAAGAATGCTTTCAAAAATAGACATGTTAATAGTTTATATTTATCAATTAACAAAATGCAAAGTGAGTGAACAGAAGAAAAATCTACATCAAATCAATATTTGGTGTGACCACCCTTTGCCTTCAAAACAGCATCAATTCTTCTAGGTACAGTTGCACAGAGTTTTTGAAGGAACTCGGCAGGTAGGTTGGCCCAAACATCTTGGAGAACTAACCACAGTTCTTCTGTGGATTTAGGCAGCCTCAGTTGCTTCTCTCTCTTCATGTAATCCCAGACAGACTCGATGATGTTGAGATCAGGGCTCTGTGGGGCCATACCATCACTTCCAGGACTGCTTGTTCTTCTTTACGCTGAAGATAGTTCTTAATGACTTTCGCTGTATGTTTGGGGTCGTTGTCATGCTGCAGAATAAATTTGGGGCCAATCAGATGCCTCCCTGATGGTATTGCATGATGGATAAGTATCTGCCTGTACTTCTCAGCATTGAGGAGACCATTAATTCTGACCAAATCCCCAACTCCATTTGCAGAAATGCAGCCCCAAACTTGCAAGGAACCTCCACCATGCTTCACTGTTGCCTGCAGACACTCATTTGTGTACCGCTCTCCAGCCCTTCGGCGAACAAACTGCCTTCTGCTACAGCCAAATATTTCAAATTCTGATGGCACTGCTGGACATCTTCCGATTGCGAAGGGAAGTAAGCATGATGTGTCTTTCATCTGCTGCAGTAAGTTTCCTTGGCCGACCACTGCATCTACGGTCCTCAACGTTGCCCATTTCTTTGTGCTTCTTCAAAAGAGCTTGGACAGCACATCTGGAAACCCCTGTCTGCCTTGAAATTTCTGCCTGGGAGAGACCTTGCTGATGCAGTATAACTACCTTGTGTCTTGTTGCTGTGCTCAGTCTTGCCATGGTGTATGACTTTTGACAGTAAACTGTCTTCAGCAACCTCACCTTGTTAGCTGAGTTTGGCTGTTCCTCACCCAGTTTTATTCCTCCTACACAGCTGTTTCTGTTTCAGTTAATGATTGTGTTTCAACCTACATATTGAATTGATGATCATTAGCACCTGTTTGGTATAATTGTTTAATCATACACCTGACTATATGCCTACAAAATCCCTGACTTTGTGCAAGTGTACCTAGAAGAATTGATGCTGTTTTGAAGGCAAAGGGTGGTCACACCAAATATGGATTTGATGTAGATTTTTCTTCTGTTCACTCACTTTGCATTTAGTTAATTAATAAATATAAACTATTAACATGTCTATTTTTGAAAGCATTCTTACTTTACAGCATTTTTTCACACCTGCCTAAAACTTTTACACAGTACTGTATATATATATATATATTTGCATCCAGCACCCGGAAGAGGGGAGCCCGTGCATCCACCACCCGGAAGGGGGGAGCCCGAGCGTTAAGAGCCCAAGAGAGGGAATCTCAAGAGTGGTCACTGGGATGGCTACCTTCACCTGGTTGAGGCCTCAAGTTGGTGCCCTTCCTGTGGGAAGGGGGGCCACTCCGTCGTCAACTGCCCCCGTCCTGGAGAGGAGGAGGAGGGATGACCGAAGGGCAGCTAGGGAGCATACCTCAGCACACTTGAGGCCATGAACTGGTGCACTGCCTGTGGGGAGTGGGGCCACTTCGTGGTCAACTGCCCCACTCTCCAGGAAGAGGAGGAGAAGGAGAAGCACCGGTTCCCTGCAACAGGAGGAGACTACACGCTGTCCCCACCTCCACCCCTTCCACCAGCAGGAGCAGAGCAGCGGGAGCTGCTTCTGCCTCTGCCACCTCCACCGCTAGGAGCAGAGCAGCAGGAGCTGCCTCTGTCTCAGCCGCTTCCACCAGCAGGAGCAGAGCAGGGGGAGCTGCCTCTGCCTCCGCCACCTCCACCGCCAGGAGCAGAGCAGCAGGAGCTGCCTCTGTCTCAGCCGCTTCCACCAGCAGGAGCAGAGCAGGGGGAGCTGCCTCTGCCTCCACCGCCAGGAGCAGAGCAGCGGGAGCTGCCTCTGCCTCCGCCACCTCCACCGACAGGAGCAGAGCAGCAGGAGCTGCCTCTGTTTCAGCCGCTTCCACCAGCAGGAGCAGAGCAGCAGGAGCTGCCTCTGTCTCCACCACCGCTAGTGGCAGAGCAGCAGGAGCTGCCTCTGTCTCCACCACCGCTTGGGGCAGAGCAGCAGGAGCTGTCTCTGCCTCCGCCACCTCCACCAGCAGAGGGTGAATGCCTGCTGGTTCCGCCTCAGCAGCTGTGGGAGGACAGCTTACTGCTCCCAGCTCCACTAGCAGAGGGTGAATACCTGCTGGTTCCATCTCAACCGCTGTAGGAGAACAGCTTGCCGCTTCCAGCTCCACCAGCAGAGGGTGAATACCTGCTGGTTCCACCTCAGCCGCCGTGGGAGGACTGCTTGCCCCTCCCACCTCCACCAGCAGAGGGTGAATGCCTGCTGGTTTCGTATCAAGCGACGTGGGAGAACTGCTTGCCCCTCCCACCTCCACCAGCAGAGGGTGAATACCTGCTACTTCCACCTCCACCGCCCAAGGATGTCTGCCTCGCAGCACCCAAGAATGCCTGCCTCGCCCCGCCCAAGGATGCCTGCCTCGCCCCGCCCAAGGATGCCTGCCTCGCCCCGCCCAAGCATGCCTGCCTCGCACCGCCAAGGATGCCTGCCTCGCACCCCAAGGATGCCTGCCTCGCCCGCCCCAAAGATGCCTGCCTCGCCCCGCCTAAGGATGCCTGCCTCGCCCGTCTAAGGATGCCTGCCTCGCCCGCCCAAGAATGCCTTCCTCGCCCCACCCAGGATGCCTTCCTCGCCCGCCCAAGGATGGCTGCCTCGCCCCGCCAAGGATGCCTGCCTCGCCCCGCCCAAGAATGCCTGCCTCGCACCGCCCAAGAATGCCTGCCTCACACCGCCCAAGAATGCCTGCCTCGCACCGCCCAAGGATTCCTGCCTCGCACCGCCCAAGGATGCCTGCCTCGCCGGGGGCTGTCTGTGGCTCCGAATCGCCTGGGGCTGCCTGTGGCTCCGCATCGCCTGGGGCTGCCTGTGGCTCCGCATCGCCTGGAGAGCCACCAGTTACAGGGTACGAGGGAGAAGTGCAGCTCCCGCTGCCGCCTCCATGGCCAGGGGCTCCCCTCCCGAGTTAAGCCTCCAGAGGGTCCGCTGCTGCTGCTCCCACCGTCGCTCGCTTTAAATCAACTCTCAAGACCCACCTGTTCTCTCTTGCTTTCCATGCTCTTTAAGCCTGATACCTGCTATTAGCTGCTGTGTTGCTGCTACTATTTAATGTATTATGCTACTATCATGTATTATGCACTTTCCACTGTATTTAATGTATTATGCTTTTTTTTTTTACTGTATATCATGTATTATGCATTTCTCTGTATTTAAAGTATTATGCATTTCTTGTTGTTACTGCATCTTGTAAAGCACTTTGTGATGGTGGTCCACTATGAAAGGCACTATACAAAATAAGGATTGATTGATTGTTTCAAATGGAATGTATTTAGATTCAGCAAATATTCATTAATGACATGCACCAGAAAGAGTATGGATTCCCAGTAAGGTGGAATGATTGGACCATATATGCTCCAACTGACCTCCCTTGGCAAGAAAATGGCTATGACTGTGGAATCCATGCTTGCATGTAAGAACATAAGAAAGTTTACAAATGAGAGGAGGCCATTCAGCCCATCTTGCTTGTTTGGGTGTTAGTAGCTTATTGATCCCAGAATCTCATCAAGCAGCTTCTTGAAGGATCCCAGGGTGTCAGCTTCAAAAACATTACTGGTGAGTCGGTTCCAGACCCTCACTTTTCTTTGTGTAAAAAAGTACCTCCTATTTTCTGTTCTGAATGCCCCTTTATCTAATCTCCATTTGTGACCCCTAGTCCTTGTTTCTTTTTTCAGGTTGAAAAAATCCCCTGGGTCGACATTTTTCAATACTTTTTAGAATTTTGAATGCTTGAAATCAGATCACTGATCCCTTGAGGGTGTAAGTTCACACCACTATCCTCTGGATTAGACAGTGCTTGTGCGTCCCTCATATGCTGCCGTTCCTTCTCCCTCGCGACGGCTCTGGTATACAATATCCCATGCGTAATGTCATTGGTGGTCATCTTCGAATTGAAAGGGAACGTTAACCCTGGTTCCCTGAAAGAGAAGACGACCACCAACCGCAAAGTCACATCGGTCGCTCCTCATTGGTTCGATGGAAAAAGAGAAATGGCTTCCTTTTGATGACAGTTTTGTCCCCTTGGTGGGCGGGACCGAGTGCATCATCCCAGGAAGAGGCCTATCAGCAGCTCTGGTATAGAGAGCTCAGCAATACCTACCCAATGGGCAGGCATATCTCATACGTAATGTCATTGGTGGTCGTCTTCTCTTTCAGGGAACCAGGATTACGGTAAGTAACCTAACGTTATGTAGTGTGGACAGGGCCTAAAACATGCTATAAACAAAAAAGGAAATAATTAAATAAAAAATGGAGAACTTTATTTAACACACTGTATATACACATTGTAAAAATCAAAACCACAACTATTTACATACATGCCTTCCCCACCCCCAGGTGCCCCCAGTGTCTCCCCAGTGCTCAAGGCAGTCACCCATTAGAAACGGGTTCCAACCGCACAAGATTTACACATTATTTTTAAATGGACTGTGTTCTTGGGCACAGTCCACTGAACAGAATCCATGGTGTTGTATTTCAGCGTAATCGCTCCTCAAAGTTACATGCTATCTGTCTCTCACATATCCTGGTGCTGGTCCTTGTAGCTGGTCCCACAGTGTCCGCACTGGTGCTCCTGATTGAGTAAACATATTCCAGTTTACAACACCTGTTCAAAATCGAAGAATGTTTATGGAGTACTTTAATGTAGTTCCAATTGTTGCAAGGTACTTCATTAAACAATACTAACCGACAGAGTTACTTAGCAGATTTTATAATATTAATTTAGTGATCACACCAAAAGGCAACACCATAAGGCACATACATTTTTAGGATTAGCTCAGCTCTCTATAATTGCAGTAGTAGATCTAGTTCAGTATCTTATGCAACTACAACTCTCCTATTCCTTATGTTTGTCTGTTTGTCATCTGTCCCTCTGTCCTTTTTTACCGTTTTCTTTCCAACCCGAATTTAATAATACTGCCTGAACCAGTATTGTTAAATACCAGAATGCCATATTACAAAAAAAATAAATTCTGTAGGCATTACTAAAATAAAAGGTGGAGGATGAGCCCTCATTGTATATGAGACTTTCTTTCGTGTGTCTCGGAATATCGTTCCATCTTTTTTTAATCTCCTCCACCGTTCTTTTCATAATGCCTACACTCTTTTTTACATGGATTCTATATTCTCTATTTGCAGACTTTCTGTTTTGTCATGTAAGCAATGAAATATGTATTGAAAATTGGAGTTTGCAAAACAATACGGTACTGGTATTGTAAACCGTAATTTACAAACTGACTTGATCAGAAGGGTTAAAAAATGAGCTCTTTGCAAAATGTTATTAAATGATTATTTGTCCTTGTCTCCTCCTTGCTGCAGACAAGTCTCCCACATCGCCTTGCCTTTTATATAGCCTACTGTCTGACTGCGGCAAATTAACATCTGCTTTTCAGAGTTCTTAAAAAAAATCAAGCAAATACGAGGCTGTCAATTACCTGCAGCTTTAATAAATTAGACAGAATATTTAATAGACCTCAATTGCAAAATCCCTCCCAATTTTAGCGGTTTCGTTCAGAAACGCCCCAGAATTACATCTGTATATACAGAATTACATATGCATCAAGGGATAAAGCTCACAGAGAAATTGCCCTCGCAAATCACATATTAAATTGCATGTTTATGCCATTGTGTGTGTTTTATAAATCCCATCCAAGAATTCAGAACCCTCAGTGCCTGTTTTATGGTCGTAAAACATGAGCAATCCTTTTATAAATCTGGCCTCTGTGGTTAACACAGTGTTGGACTTCCTTGAATAGCTAATTAATAACAATAATTAATAACAACTGTCTTTGTGACTGTGTGACGTCAGTAGCACGGCTCTGCTCTGCAGTGGAAAAACAACCCAGGCTCTCCTTAAGGAGGGCTCGGTACGGCCCTGGCGTGGCTCGGGTGTACAGTAGAAAAGAAGCATTTAAGACAAACAGATTAATTTCTTATGATTTTGTCAAAACACGATGGAACACTGAAAAAGTCACAGAACACCATGATAACATCTTTAAATTAATTGTCAAAAGTGAAGAGAACAACTTAATATTTTTAAAATTTATTTTCATCTAAAGTGTTTGGTTATGTCTTTAAGAAGCCATTGTGCGTTACTAGAATTAGTTGTCTCAAGAACTGTTTTTTTTTTTACAGATATTTGATCTGCAAAACTTAGGTCATGAGCATGCTCATTTTTATTGTTTGCAATCAGAGTTTCTTACAGTACCACGTTATGCTCTCTGACAACATGAAACAGATACAATAGAAATAATATTTAAAGTCCTACAGAAATCCACATATTCATAATATGCATTGCAACAGTTGTATAGAAAGGTCACAGTGACAAAGTAACATACATTATGATTTAAGAACACTGTAATACAGATCCTAAAGTAATACTAGAATAATTTTATAACAGCAAGAGAACATTCAAAGAGGAGGTTAAATGTCTAAGAGGTACAAATGGCAAAATCATAGATGAAGAAAAAAAAATAGCAAATATATTAAATGGATTACTTTTCACAGGTTTTTACAAAGGAGGACACGGACAACATGCCCGACATGTCGACCTGTTCCTATCCAGTTTTAAATAACTTTAGCATAACAGAGGCAGAAGTGTTAAAGGGACTAGGAGCTCTTAAAATAAACAAATCCCCCGGGCCAGATGAGATCCTCCCAATAGTACTCAAAGAAATGAAAGAAGTTATTTACAAACCGCTAACCAAGATCATGCAACAGTCTCTTGACACAGGGGTTGTACCGACAGACTGGAAAATAGCAAACGTAATACCGATCCACATAAAGGGAGACAAAACCGAACCAGGTAACTACAGACCAATAAGCCTGACTTCTATTATATGTAAACTTATGGAAACTATAATAAGATCCAAAATGGAAAATTACCTATATGGTAACAATATCCTGGGAGACAGCCAGCATGGTTTTAGGAAAGGAGATCGTGTCTCACTAACCTACTTGACTTTTTGAGGATGCAACATTGAAAATGGATAACTGCAAAGCATACAACATGGTTTATTTAGATTTCCAGAAAGCTTTTGACAAAGTCCCGCATAAAAGACTAATTCTCAAACTGAACGCAGTAGGGATTCAAGGAAATGCATGCACATGGATTAGGGAGTGGTTAACAGGTAGAAAACAGAAAGTACTGATTAGAGGAGAAACCTCAAAATGGAGTGAGGTAACCAGCGGTGTACCACAGGGATCAGTATTGGGTCCTCTGCTATTCCTAATCTACATAAATGATTTAGATTCTTGTATAGTAAGCAAACTCGTCAAATTTGCAGACGACACAAAAATAGGAGGAGTGGCTGTTGAACACTGTTGAAGCAGCAAAGGTCATTCAAAATGACCTAGACAGCATTCAGAATTGGGCAGACACATGGCAAATGAAATTTAATAGAGAAAAGTGTAAAGTATTGCATGCGGGCAATAAAAATGTGCATTATAAATATCATATCGGAGATGCTGAAATTGAAGAAGGGAACTATGAAAAAGACCTAGGAGTTTATGTTGACTCAGAAATGTCTTCATCTAGACAATGTGGGGAAGCTACAAAAAAGGCCAACAAGATGCTCGGATATATTGTGAGAAGTGTTGAATTTAAATCAAGGGAAGTAATGGTAAAACTCTACAATGCATTAGTAAGACCTCACCTAGAATATTGTGTTCAGTTCTGGTCACCTCGTTACAAAAAGGATATTGCTGCTCTAGAAAGAGTGCAAAGAAGAGTAACCAGAATTATCCCGGGTTTAAAAGGCATGTCGTATGCAGACAGGCTAAAAGAATTGAATCTATTCAGTCTTGAACAAAGAAGACTACGCGGCCATCTGATTCAAACATTCAAAATCCTAAAAGGTATAGACAATGTCAACCCAGGGGACTTCTTTGACCTGAAAAAAGAAACAAGGACCAGGGGTCACAAATGGAGATTAGATAAAGGGGCATTCAGAACAGAAAATAGGAGGCACTTTTTTACACAGAGAATTGTGAGGGTCTGGAACCAACTCCCCAGTAATGTTGTTGAAGCCGACACCCTGGGATCCTTCAAGAAGCTGCTTGATGAGATTCTGGGATCAATAAGCTACTAACAACCAAACAAGCAAGATGGGCTGAATGGCCTCCTCTCGTTTGTAAACTTTCTTATGTTCTTATGTTCTTAACAAAGCCACAGGAAATCATCTCAAGAATAATTGCATCCTAGAAATCTTCAACATTTACCTCACCATTAAAACTCTGGAGCTCCTTCGATTTCACTGGCTGTTTAAAGCAACATAAAAATACCAGATGTATTCTACATACATGGAGTATTTAAATATGCACTCAATCGTGTTATATGGAATTTTCATTTCTTCACACAAGCAACTGTAAAACAAAACATGCATTTTTAACACTGGCTGTCTTGGATAAGATTTTTCGTTCCTAATTTGTTTTGTAAACTGTTATCTGTAAACATGTAAACTACTTCCCGTCAAAACGCAAAGCAAGAGATTACCATCATCACGTGATCGAGCTGTACGCTAGAAGGATGACGTAATTAGAAGCTGCACACTCAGGGCTATGATGAGGTACGCTGGAAGAGCCTGCAGTCTGCAGCTATACCCATCTCATAGAAACCGAAACTGAGGTCTTTGCCATGCGCCTTTGCCTCCAGCTTTCTTCGTAGACTGTTTTTCTAACTGCACATTAAACTATAGCACGAACTAAACGTGTTGTAGTAGTACCACGGCGGGTTATCTATCGCCCAGGAAGCCCGTGTAACTCAAGGTAAGCAAATCTATCCTTTTCTATTAATGCGTTTAAACAGTCAAGGGAAATAAGTTGGCCTCTACACTACGTATGCGCGAATTTCTGAATTCAGAGTGATCATTAGGAATTGTCACATAGAAAAAAAAACGTCTATTTTTTGTAATCTTCCTTAAAAAGTATACTTAGTTGTAAAAGCGTAGTGGAAGCATGATAAAGCAGGTAAGCCGTGTTGTAAAGCCCAGCACAGGCAGCATATTAAAAAAAAAAAAAAAAAAAAAACACATGGTAAAGTAGGATAAATGCATAATTAACTGCAAAATGACCGCGGTAAACCTAAGGTAGCACACAGATTGTGGGCAGTCATTTATTTAGATCTGTGTGTGGTTGAAAACGGGGCAGCAGTGTGGAGTAGTGGTTAGGGGTCTGGACCAGAGGGTCGTGGGTTCAATCCCAGGTGGGGGACACTGCTGCTGTACCCTTTAGCAAGGTACTTTACCTAGATTGCTCCAGTATAAACCCAACTGTAAAAATGGGTAATTGTATATATAAAAAAAAAGTGTAAAAAAATAATTGTATGTGATATCTTGTAACAATTGTAAGTCGCCCTGTATAAGGGCGTCTGCTAATAAATAAATAATAAAAAAAAAACAGTAACAAACTATTGCCAGTGATACAAACTCTAACTCTTAAAACAATGTGGTTCGTATCACATTTTCTGGAGGCTGTGCTTGCTGAAATTGGTGTCATATTTCCCAACGTCTAGTAATAATATTAGAAGGGATGAGCAGACTGCAGATTAAACGTGTTTTTATTTTATTTTAATGTATGCTTTAGGAAAAACAAGTTAACAAGTCCATTGGAAAGTCATACACACATAAGGCAATTAAATAAATAATAATATGCTTTCACTGTTTAAACATAATGAATACATGTAATTCCCAGTCAACTGTATTGGGAATGGTTTCCAGTGTCAGGCCAGTCAATACATAACACAGGGAACCATACCTAGCATAACACAGCACACATAGGGAACCATACCTAGCATAACACAGCGCACATAGGGAACCATACCTAGCATAACACAGCACACATAGAGAACCATACCTAGCATAACACAGCACACATAGGGAACCATACCTAGCATAACACAGCACACATAGGGAACCATACCTAGCATAACACAGCACACATAGGGAACCATACCTAGCATAACACAGCACACATAGGGAACTATACCTAGCATAACACAGCACACATAGGGAACCATACCTAGCATAACACAGCACACATAGGGAACCATACCTAGCATAACACAGCACACATAGGGAACCATACCTAGCATAACACAGCACACATAGGGAACCATACCTAACATAACACAGCACACATAGGGAACCATACCTAGCATAACACAGCACACATAGGGAACCATACCTAACATAACACAGCACACATAGGGAACCATACCTAGTACTCCAATGAGATGTTGGACTTTTTAAACTTTTTTTTTAGCGTGCAAAACACACCGAACCTAAATTTACACTGATACTTTCCAAAAATCATTAATCTCCAAATACTTGCGAATAAGAGTTGTGCAGAACATAGCTCATGGAAGTTACAGTTGTCCCGCATTATACCGCCCCCCTCGCATACCGCCAGCTATTCTCTCTGAACAAATGTCATCAATATAAAAACAGTGCTATTTGTACCTGTTATATCACCACCCAGCTGTCCGCCACCCGCCAACTTCCCAAGCCAAGCAAACATAAATATAAGCATTGTAGTTTCCCTCATTGCAGCAGCAGTGAAATAATCATGGCCAATTAAAAACAACGTTATGCAGTTAACCTTTGACTCGCTTTCCTAATTCGTTGTTAACTGAACGTTCATACCAATGTCATCAACACTCCCGCTCCCAAAGCAAAACAGAAAGTACAAAATGGCGAGTCGACCCTACATTTAACACCAGAGCAAAAGAAACAAATCTGCATGTATGCATCTGAAAATAAGAAAGCAAGTCAGCAAGACATCGCATATGTTTTCTCGCCTAAGTGAGGCATACTGTTAATCGAAGACATTCTAATGGATAAAAACAAATGGCTTACCTTGATGGAACGGGTCGATTTGCTTAACCTGAGAAAAGCTTGACGCAGTCTAAAATAAGTGACTTTTATAAACCACAGTAAATGTTAAAAAAAAAAAAAAAAAAAAAACTACGGAGATTAATGTTTTATTAAAATGGCCTGGATATACTGTAATTGTATAACAAAAAAATAAAACGTTTGAATGTATTGCAAACATAGAAGGGTGTGTGTGTGGTGTTTGTTTTTGTTGACCCTCACTATAACGCTACCCTCACTTATTGCCCGTTTTTGCCCATGGCCCTTACCTGGCGGTATAAAGAGGGTTGACTGTCGAATCTGGGATTGGAGATGAGCTCGGAATGGTGGTTTTCAATACGGGAATAGGGATGTTGCTGTGTCTGGGGATTATCTTCCTGACGTACGTGTTGTTTTATAAACTACAAGAGGAGGTATACAGTAATACTCACAATAAAAGCAACACACACTGGGCAATACCTTAAATACAGAAAATAACTAAAACTAATGTCTAGTAGAATTGTGTTTAAGGAATGACAGGACAAAGGCATTTGTAAAATTAAGATTTGGTCTAAAAGGAACTCGAATTAAAGCATGCACTGTTAGGTCACACATGCTGTTTCTTTTTGGTGTTTTTTTAGGAGTATAATATTTAAAGAAAACTCCAAACAAAACACCCAAACCTAAATCACTGTAATAGATATAAAAAGTACTTTTGCTTTGAAAGGCACATTATAAAAGATAAAACAAGTGATATAAATAGTTCTGATTAAATGTATGTAGTAAGGTGCCGTTTCTGACATTCCTCATTAAATATGTAATATGTATGTAATAATATCAACACAAAACCATTTGAATACAAATAACTCTTGAACAATTTAACCCAGAGGTCCCCTTTTTAGGATTGTTTACCATACTTGTGAAAGATGTCCCCATGCTTTTTTCATTGTTAGTGTTACTAAACAGGTGCGAGTGTTTACCACCTGTGCTCTTCGCAAACAGGGTGGCATGGTAACTGTTCTTATTAATGAGCACAATAGATACCAAAACAACATAGCCAACGTGCAACTTTCAAGTGTTTTCATTAGAATTAAAAAACAAAGTTTGTGAAGCGACTCATTGTGTACAGTTTCAAAATGTATCGTTTCACATAAAAAGCCAATACTAGTTGATAAGTCCCATGAACCCGCTCTTTAAATTCAGAAATTCGTGCATGCGCAGTATAGACGCTGTCAACGTGTTTCCCGGTTGACCCATTTCCTGTGATACGGGTAGTCAGTACAGGCACTTACTATTTAGTACACATTAAACGACTAAATTTTGAATTTAGTCGGTGTTGTAATTCAAATTATTACACATAATAATTTGGCCAATCAGGTCGCTGAAAATTAAATAAGAACCAATGGATTTAAAGAAAATACTATGTGGAATAAATTAGCCAATTAAAAGATCAACTATTTTGCAATTTGTGCCCAATTCCTGGTGGTTTATACGTATAATTGGAAAACAACAAAAATGACATGGCTGGGTACCTTAATACAAACTGAATCGTGTCATGGTCAACATTGTCTGTAATAACCTAATTGTAATTTAAAAGCTAAACATCGGGGGAAATTATTGCAGATTACAACAATTATTTTTTACAGTTTTGTACAGTACTTGGGAGTACAATAGCAAGGACTGGGATTGCCCCTGGTTTTTTCCTGGGATGCCTGGTAACCCTAAATCTCACACGCGCACTCCGCAAATCTATATTTGTGACTAAGAAGAAAATGCCTTAAATGTTATTCTTATTTTTTTTTTGAAGTGTGTTTCATGTCTGAATAGATGTTATCCTGAAGGTGATTGGCTACTCTTGTAATTACGCTGTGAATACGAAGTCATTACAAGCCACGACGTTGGCATGCCTCCTAAATACATATTAGGACACCAGTGTCAGTCAGACAAGCATGACATTAATCCCCCGACACTACATTCAAAATTAAAGCCGTAAGTAACACAAACATCCACTGCATACACATGAAAAAAGCACTCCAAGATTTGGATACTGTGAATAGGTTGTGCTGAAGTATACCCAGAACAAATGTTTGTCAATACATGCATGGTGTGTATTTTATGCATCGGAAATGCAGTGCAATCTTCCTGTGTTTAATAGAATGTTTAGTACCCAGTAGAGGGCTATGGAATTGCAATGTAAGCACAGTCTTCAGGAATTGGTCTCTCCTGAGGGCATGGGTTTAAATAAGAAGAAATTCGAGA
>JAGXEW010000893.1:0-43120 GCA_030684275.1 Acipenser oxyrinchus oxyrinchus | reverse complement strand
CACACACACTGACACACACACACAGAGGTACTGACACGCACACACACACACACACACACAGAGGTACTGACCGCACACACGACACACACGCACACACACACACACAGAGGTACTGACCGCACACACACACACACACAGAGGTACTGACCGCACACACACACACACACACAGAGGTACTGACCGCACACACACACACAGAGGTACTGACCGGCACACACACATACACACACACACACACACACACACACACACACAGAGGTACTGACCGCACACACACATGCACACACAGAGGTACTGACCGGCACACACACATGCACACACACACAGAGGTACTGACACGCACACACGCTCAGGGTTGTTACGATACCAGTTCAGTTTCACGATACTCGATACCTCTTCGATACCACGGCAAAAAAAAAAATCTTCACACGCAAAATAAGAGAACATCCCTTTAATAAAGGTAAACAATCTTGACTCCAGGTCAAACGGTGCAGGTGCACTAAACGGAATTTGCATATTATCACTTAAGAATTTTTTTTGTGTTGGACTATGATTGACTGGCCCTTTAATAGTTCGGCTTGTTTTTGGCAGTGAAATAAAGAGGAGGAAGTAAAACTACAAAGTGGATGAATTTGAGATTTTTATTAAGTGATTCAGGCGAGTGCTCTGCACATTACTGATGGAGAAAAGTTCTCAATGTTTTTACTGTTATTATATTTGTGTGTATAACTGTGACTGTGTGTGTATATCTTGTAACACTTGTAAGTCGCCCTGGATAAGGGCGTCTGTTAAGAAATAAATAATAAACAAAAACTAACGAATGGCAAGATGAAAATAAAATACGCTCTTTAGATAAAGAACATTTGTTGTCAAATATTTTTTCAGTGCTCTGAGTTGAAAAAATGTATTTTACAATCAAACTTCAAGGTCTAAAATGAAAAAATTAAAATCGGAACACCACAAAAAGTTAAAGCCATTTCTAACAAAACTATAGAAAACGCAAGAAAAGCAAAATAATATATAAAAGAAGAACATGATCAAAACCAGGAAACGCGATCTTTTTTTGCTTGTTTGTTTGGTAATGTTTGCTTTGCTATCCTGCGCGTCTGCTCCATCCAGAGCTCCCACACACAGCGTGACGCAGGCAGGGCAGATTCTCACTGACGTAGATGCCCATATTTGGTATAATAAGAAAGCCACAGCCCGCCCCTTTCCAAGAGTGACAGCTATATGCGCCTATGATATGATTCATTAACAAAAATAAATAAAGTTTAAAACAGAAAAAGCCACACACACACACACACACACTGAGACACACAAACACAGGTACTCACACACACACACAGGTACTGACACACACACACAGGTACTGACACACACACACAGGTACTGACACACACACACACACACATACATATATATATATACATACACACATATAATTAATCTTTAGTAAGCTGACTTTAGACTGGAATACAAAGGGTACTTTTATTTGGGAGATCAAATGCATGTTTCTCTAAATATTAAACACGCTTTGTATCGATTGATAATAGCAATATTTTCTGCTGATTTATCAAAGAATGGAAAATTCACCTTTCACACAACACAGATTTCACTGCAGGTACTGACACACACACACACACACACAGATACTGACACACACACAGGTACTACACACACACACACACACACAGGTACTGACACACACACAGGTACACACACACTGACACACACACACACACACAGGTACTGACACACACACACACAGGTACTGACACACACACATACTGACACACACACACACACACAGGTACTGACACACACACACACACACACAGGTACTCACACACACATACACACACACACACACAGGTACTGACACACACACACAGGTACTGACACACACACACTTATGCTATGCACTTATGTTATACTAATTGGTAAATTTGAAGAGCCAATGAAATCACTTTAAAGCAGGAAGCGGAGGAGCTCATTTGCATACAAACTCCAGATTTAGCTGCCAGTTAAATATTTAACTAAATGTTAAATCTAGCTAAGAGATTTAAGATTTATTTAAATATTTAGCTAACTGTTAAATCTAGCTAAGAGATTTAAGATGTATTTAAATATTTAGCTAACTGTTAAATCTTGTCACTAGATTTCTAAATGATATCTGAATGCACACATTTATAAAAGCTGTATTTATTTTCTCCTCATTTCTGGCAGCCCATACTAACGGCGCCGGAACTTTCGCATTTTTAAATCCTAACGGTCTCTGCTCAGCGGAGTGGAATGTTCAGGAGCCGGTTGCCTAGCAGCGCCTCCCTCCTTCTCTGCCCCGCCCTCTCTCCCTCTATCTCTCTCGAAATAAATAAACATGCTTTAAGAGAAACAGCAGTGATGTTTATTGAACATTCCCATCCATTCTCTATATGTTTCTACATTGTGGTTGCAATCCACAGGGACAAGGGATTCTGAACCGCAACAGCACCACTGAACTGGAGGCTATTAACCAAATCCCTCAGAGATCCATGAGAGGAGACACCTCCCAGTGCGACTGAGGTACAAGATGCCATCAGAACCTTGAGAAACCCCAAGGCCGCGGACCAGATGGGATCCCAGCGGAAATCCTAAAGGAAGGCGGACCATTGCTCCTGCGCCACATGCATGCCCTGCTCCTCAAGATCTGGGACAAGGAAGAACTGCCCTCAGAGCTCAGGGACGCTCTGATAGTGACAAGAACTGCCCTCGGAGCTCAGGGACGCTCTGATAGTGACAAGAACTGCCCTCAGAGCTCAGGGATGCCCTGATAGGGACAATCTTCAAAAGGGAGACAAGTCAGATTGTGGGAACTACATCTCCCTCCTGTCAACCACGAGCAAAGTACTTGCACGTGTCCTTGCCAGCGACTTCTACCCCTGTCTGAAGAGGTACTCCCAGAATCGCAGTGTGATTTCTGCCCATCCAGAGGTACTGCTGACATGATCTTCACAGCACGCCAACTACAAGAGAAACGCTGGGAACAAAAGCAGCCATTGTACTTGGCCTCCATAGACCTAACGAAAGCCTTTGACACAGTTAACCTCCACGCTCTGTGGCGGATTCTCTCGAAATACAGCTGCCCTGACAAGTTCATCGGAATACGGAGGCTGCTGCATGACGGCATGTCTGCCACAGTGCTCAGCAACAGCGGCTCTGAGTCAGAGCCCTTCACTGTGGAGACAGGGGTCAAACAGGGCCGCATCATCACACCCACCCTGTTTGCCGTTTGCATTGCTGCCATTTATCACCTCATTGGCCAAGACCTGCCACAGGGAATTCAAATCCTGTACCGAACAGATGGCAGGCTGTTCAACCTCAACAGGTTCAAGGCTAAAAGCAAAGTCGTCAGCACCACCATCATGGAGCTTCAGTGCGCCGACGATGATGCCATCACAGCACACTCTGCAGAAGACCTCCAGTGTATCCTGAATGCTTTTGCCAAGGCATACAGGATCCTGGGTCTAGCTTGAATATAAAGAAGACGCAAGTTCTTCACCAACCGCCACCCAACAAGCCCTCTACTCTGCCCACAATACAAGCTGACAATAACACCCTTGAAAATGTTGATCACTTTTCATACCTCGGCAGCGTTTTCTCCTCCAAAGCAGACATTGACTCAGAGATAAACCACCTCCTGAGGTGTGCCAGTGGAGCTTACGCAAGACTGAGGAAAAGAGTCTTCAAAGACCATGACCTACAGGTCCACACAAAACTCCTGGTCTACAAAGCTGTTGTTCTCCACACACGGCTATACACAGCCGAAACATGGACCACCTACAGTAGGCACCTGAAAGCTCTGGAACAACACCAAAGATCCTTACGGAAAATCCTGAGGATCAGCTGGGAGGACAGACACACCAACACCAGCGTTCTGGAGGAGGCCAACATAAACAGCATCACCACTACCATAATGCAACACCAACTCCGATGGACAGGCCATGTCATCCGCATGCCCAACTCACGCCTCCCGAAACAGATCATGTACTCCCAGCTGAGGGAAGATCAGCAAGCCCCTGGCGGACAAAAGAAACGCTACAAAGACAACATCAAAACAAACCTGAAGAAATTCAACATCACCTCCAACAACTGGGAAGACATTGCACTAAACAGACACAGCTGGAGGAAAATCGTTCAAGAGGGGCTGCACTACATGAAAAGGATCTTCGCTGTGCCACAGAGGACAAGCGGCAGCTACACAAGGAGAGACTCAACACCAGGAAGGCCCAACTACCAACCACAACCAACACTCACCCCTGCCCACACTGCACCAAAATATGTGGCTCCCGGATAAGCCTTTACAGCCATCTGAAGAGCCACAAATAGAAAACCCTATTGAGGACAATCATACTCGACTCGAGTGATCGCCGATGAAGATGATGATGTGTGTGTCTCAGTGTGTCTCTGTGTGTGTGTCTCAGTGTGTGTGTGTGTCTCAGCTTTGTGTGGAGGCTGATACACAAAATAATGAACATTTGCAGTAAATGTCCAGATACATACTGAGACAATGTGAGGGTCTCCTCCCTCACACCCGCTTAGCAAAGTTGATTTCTGTCTCTCTCTTGGCCTTTCTAACTTCCTTTTTGACTTGTGTTTGCAGTTCCAAACAAGAGGATTGGGATCAGTATTAGGTCCTCTGCTATTCCTAATCTACATTAATGATTTAGATTCTGGTATACTAAGCAAACCTGTTAAATTTGCAGACACAAAAACAGGAGGAGTGGCAAACACTGTTGCAGCAGCAAAGGTCATTCAAAATGATCTCGACAGCATTCAGAACTGGGCAGACACATGGCAAATGACATTTAATAGAGGAAAGTGGAAGGTACTGCACGCTGGCAATACATTTCTCCCCCCTTCCTTTCTATATTGGTTAATTGTGGGCTCTAGTTTTTTATTTAACATCGCTGAATCCCTTGTCCCTGTGGATTGCAACCACAATGTAGAAACATATAGAGAATGGATGGGAATGTTCAATAAACATCACTGCTGTTTCTCTTAAAGCATGTTTATTTATTTCGAGAGAGATAGAGGGGAGAGAGGGGGCAGGGCAGAGAAGGAGGGGAGACGCTGCTAGGCAACCGGCTCCTGAACATTCCACTCCGCTGAGCAGAGACCGTTAGGATTTAAAAATGCGAAAGTTCGGCGCCGTTAGTATGGGCTGCCAGAAATGAGGAGAAAATAAATACAGCTTTTTATAAATGTGTGCATTCAGATATCATTTAGAAATCTAGTGACAAGATTTAACAGTTAGCTAAATATTTAAATAAATCTTAAATCTCTTAGCAAGATTTAACAGTTAGCTAAATATTTAAATAAATCTTAAATCTCTTAGCTAGATTTAACATTTAGTTAAATATTTAACTGGCAGCTAAATCTGGAGTTTGCATGCAAATGAGCTCCTCCCGCTTCGTGCTTTAAAGTGATTTCATTGGCTCTTCAAATTTACCAATTAGCATAACATAAGTGTGTGTGTGTCAGTACCTGTGTGTGTGTCAGTACCTGTGTGTGTCAGTACCTGTGTGTGTGTGTGTGTGTGTGTGTGTGTGTGTGTGTGTCAGTACCTGTGTGTGTGTGTGTGTGTGTGTGTGTGTGTCAGTACCTGTGTGTGTGTGTCAGTACCTGTGTGTGTGTGTGTGTGTGTGTGTCAGTATCTGTGTGTGTGTGTGTCAGTATCTGTGTGTGTGTGTGTGTGTGTGTGTGTGTCAGTATCTGTGTGTGTGTGTGTTTGTCAGTACCTGCAGGGAAATCTGTGTTGTGTGAAAGGTGAATTTTTCCATTCTTTGATAAATCAGCAGAAAATATTGCTATTATCAATCGATACAAAACATATAGCATTTAATATTTAGAGAAACATGCATTTGATCTCCCAAATAAAAAGATACCCTTTTATTCCAGTCTAAAGTCAGCTTACTAAAGATTAATTATATATATATACATATACATATATATATATATATATATATATATATGTGCGTGTCAGTACCTGTGTGTGTCAGTACCTGTGGGTGTGTGTGTGTGTGTGTGTGCATGTGCGTGTCTGTACCTGTGTGTGTGTGTTTGTGTGTGTGAGTACCTGTGTCTGTGTGTCTCAGTGTGTGTGTGTGTGAGTACCTGTGTTTGTGTGTGTGTGTCTCAGTTTGTGTGTGTGTCTCAGTGTGTGTGTGTGTGTTTTTCTGTTTTAAACTATTTATTTTTGTTAATGAATCATATCATAGGCGCATATAGCTGTCACTCTTGGAAAGGGGCGGGCTGTGGCTCTTATTATACCAAATATGGGCATCTACGTCAGTGAGAATCTGCCCTGCCTGCGTCACGCTGTGTGTGGGAGCTCTGGATGGAGCAGACGCGCAGGATAGCAAAGCAAACATTACCAAACAAACAAGCAAAAAAAAAAGATCGCGTTTCCCTGGTTTTGATCATGTTCTTCTTTTATATATTATTTTGCTTTTCTTGCGTTTTCTATAGTTTTGTTAGAAATGGCTTTAACTTTTTGTGGTGTTCGATTTTAATTTTTCATTTTAGACCTTGAAGTTTGATTGTAAAATACATTTTTTCAACTCAGAGCACTGAAAAAATATTTGACAACAAATGTTCTTTTTATCTAAAAGAGCGTATTTTATTTTCATCTTGCCATTCGTTAGTTTTTGTTTATTATTTATTTCTTAACAGACGCCCTTATCCAGGGCGACTTACAATTGTTACAAGATATCACATTATTTTTACATACAATTACATTATTTTTATATACAATTACCCATTTATACAGTTGGGTTTTACTGGAGCAATCTAGGTAAAGTACCTTGCTCAAGGGTACAGCAGCAGTGTCCCCACCTGGGATTGAACCCACGACCCTCCGGTCAAGAGTCCAGAGCCCTAACCACTACTCCCTATGTTTCTTTATTAAATTTATTGGGTAGCAAATCAAACAATGGATTTTTATTTTCTGAACCCCCAATTTGTGCTGATTTATTCCACAGATGGTACTTTCCTTGAAACCCCTGCAGTCACAGTTATACACACAAATATAATAACAGTAAAAACATTGAGAACTTTTCTCCGTCAGTAATGTGCAGAGCACTCGCCTGAATCACTTAATAAAAATCTCAAATTCATCCACTTTGTAGTTTTACTTCCTCCTCTTTATTTCACTGCCAAAAACAAGCCGAACTATTAAAAGGGCCAGTCAATCATAGTCCAACACAAAAAAAAATTCTTAAGTGATAATATGCAAATTCCGTTTAGTGCACCTGCACCGTTTGACCTGGAGTCAAGATTGTTTACCTTTATTAAAGGGATGTTCTCTTATTTTGCCTGTGAAGATTTTTTTTTTTTTTTTTGCCGTGGTATCGAAGAGGTATCGAGTATCGTGAAACTGAACTGGTATCGTAACAACCCTGTGCGTGTGTGCGTGTCAGTACCTCTGTGTGTGAGTGTGCATCTGTGTGTGCCGGTCAGTACCTCTGTGTGTGTGTGTGTACCTGTGTGTGTGTGTGTGCGTGTCAGTACCTCTGTGTGTGTGTGCATGTGTGTGTGTGTCGGTCAGTACCTCTGTGTGTGTGTGTACCTGTGTGTGTGTGTGCATGTGTGTGTGTATGTGTGTGTGCCGGTCAGTACCTCTGTGTGTGTGTGTGTGTGTGTGTGTCAGTACCTGTGTGTGTGTGTGTGTGTGTGCGGTCAGTACCTCTGTGTGTGTGTGTGTGTGTGTGTGTGTGTGTGTGTGCGGTCAGTACCTCTGTGTGTGTGTGTACCTGTGTGTGTGTGTCTGTGTGTGTGTGCCGGTCAGTACCTCTGTGTGTGTGTGTGTGTGTGTGCCGGTCAGTACCTCTGTGTGTGTGTGTGTGTGCCGGTCAGTACCTCTGTGTGTGTGTGTGTGTGTGTGTCGTGTGTGTGTGTGTGTGTGCGGTCAGTACCTGTGTGTGTGTGTGTGCGGTCAGTACCTCTGTGTGTGTGTGTGTGTGTGTGCATGTGTGTGTGCCTGTCCCTGTGTGTGTGTGTGTGTGCCGGTCAGTACCTCTGTGTGTGTGTGTGTGTGTCAGTACCTGTGTGTGTGTGTCTCAGTGCGTGTCTCAGTGCGTGTGTGTGTCAGTGTCAGTGTGTCAGTACCTGTGTGTGTGTCTGTGTGTGAGTCTGTGTTTGTACCTCACACACACAGTGTGTGTACACGTGCACATGCACACACACTACCTGTGATCACAGAGAAGTTTGGTGCCAAACCAATTATTTTCATTTAAGAACAATGATAAACAAAAAGCTAATTGAACAAAATATCAAACAATTTGAGGAAAGAAAAAGTGGAAACCAAAAATAACTATTTATAGTCACCTAATCACAGGTACTGACTCCAATAACTGAGTCCAACCACAGAGCTGCTAAACTGCCCTCTGATCAGCACAAAAAGAGATCCTGAGTGAACAAAACTAACAGCCTTTATACCCTTCCAGACCTCCCCCTCCCCCAGAATAAACCATTATGCAGGGGGGTATATAAAAACAAACCAGCAAACAGTTATCAATAATAAATAAAGTATTCAAAAAGAAACAGATCAGTGAATATATATATATATATATATATGTATATATATAACTAAACATTAATCTAACACAAGCATTAAAACTATGCTTCAAAACAAGCAGAAGGAAACGTAATTAAAATCAGCTATCCCCCCTTTCAATATCTTCTACAGGTACTGCCCTGACTACAGGAAGTCAGTACTCAGGGAAGTCAATAAAAGCTTCCCTCACCAACATGGCTGCTTCCCCACTTCCTGTCAAGATGGAGGACCTCACCACCACACCCAACTCAGGTTGCCTGAACCATTGCATATCAAAAAACATGCACATTAAAATAACTGTTCATTTTAAAAGTTTATCTTAACAATAGCACTGAAATACATTGTTCTGGAAGTGCGCACCCTTCCAAACCAGCTATCTAAACCGTGCTCTTCATTAACCTTTCTTGTGTTTATCAGGACACTCCCAACCACAGGCCTCCAGTCCCAATACAACAGGGAAGTGAAGTTTGTTTTGATTATTTTCCTTACTAGACACAAGGATCAGCAACACCATACAAAAACAGTTTAAAAACATTTGCAGTAAATGTCCAGATACATACTGAGACAATGTGAGGGTCTCCTCCCTCACACCCCCTTAGCAATGTTCATTTCTGTCTCTCTCTTGGCCTTTCTAACTTTCTTTTTGACTTGTGTTTGCAGTTCCAAACAGGAGGAGTGACAAACACTGTAGCAGCAGCAAAGGTCATTCAAAATGATCTCGACAGCATTCAGAACTGGGCAGACACATGGCAAATGACATTTAATAGAGGAAAATGGAAGGTACTGCACGCTGGCAATACATTTCTCCCCCCTTCCTTTCTATATTGGTAAGTATGGGCTGCCAGAAATGCTGTGAAAATAAATACATCTTTTTTAAAATGTGTACATTCATATATCATTTAATAAAACTCGTTACCAGATTTAACAGTTAGCTAAATATTTAAATAAATCTTAAATCTCTTAGCTACATTTAACATTTAGTTAAATATTTAACTGGCAGCGAAATCTGGAGTTTGTATGCAAATGAGATCCTCCCGCTTTGAGCTTTCACGCGATTTGATTGGCTGTTGTAATGTTGAAATTTGAATGTTTACCAATTAGCATAACATAAGTGCATAGCATAAGTGTGTGTGTGTGTCAGTATCTGTGTGTGTGCGTGTGTGTGTCAGTATCTGTGTGTGTGTGTCAGTACCTGTGTGTTTGTGTGTGTCAGTATCTGTGTGTGCGTGTGTCAGTACCTGTGTGTGTGCGTGTGTCAGTACCTGTGTGTGTGTGTGTGTCAGTACCTGTGTGTGTGTGTGTCAGTATCGTGTGTGTGTGTGTGTGTCTCAGTGCGTGTCTCAGTGCGTGTGTGTGTCAGTGTCAGTGTGTCAGTACCTGTGTGTGTGTGTGTCTCAGTGCGTGTGTGCTCAGTGCGTGTGTGTCAGTGTCAGTGTGTCAGTACCTGTGTGTGTGTGTGTGTCACTAGATGTGTGTGTGTGTCTCAGTGCGTGTCTCAGTGCGTGTGTGTGTCAGTGTCAGTGTGTCGTGTACCTGTGTGTGTGTGTCTGTGTGTGTGTGTGTCACTACCTGTGTGTTTGTGCGTGAGTGTGTGTGCATGTTTACCAATTCAGCATAACATAAGTGTGTGTGTGTGTGTCAGTATCGTGTGTGTGTGTCAGTACCTCTGTGTGTGTGTGTGTGTCAGTATCTGTGTGTGTGTGTGTGTGTGTCAGTACCTCTGTATGTGTCAGTATCTGTGTGTGTGTGTGTGTCAGTACCTGTGTGTGTGTGTCAGTACCTGTGTGTGTGTGTCAGTACCTGTGTGTGTGTGTCAGTACCTGTGTGTGTGTGTCAGTATCTGTGTGTGTGTGTGTCAGTACCTGTGTGTGTGTCAGTATCTGTGTGTGTGTGTGTGTGTCAGTACCTGTGTGTGTGTGTGTGTGTCTGTGTGTGTGTGTCAGTACCTGTGTGTGTCAGTATCGTGTGTGTGTGTGTCAGTACCTGTGTGTGTGTGTGTGTGTCAGTATCTGTGTGTGTGTGTGTGTGTCAGTATCTCTGTGTGTGTGTCAGTACCTGTGTGTGTGTGTGTGTGTGTGTGTCAGTGTGTGTGTGTGTCAGTACCTGTGTGTGTGTGTGTCTCAGTGTGTGTGTGTGTGTGTGTCAGTACCTGTGTGTGTGTGTGTGTGTGTGTGTGTCAGTACCTGTGTGTGTGTGTCAGTGTGTGTGTGTGTTTACCAATTGTGTACATGTGTGTGCATGTGTGTGTGTGTGTGTGTCTCAGTACCTGTGTGTGTGTCTCAGTACCTGTGTGTGTGTGTGTGTCAGTACCTCTGTGTGTGTGTGTCAGTACATGTGTGTGTGTGTCAGTACATGTGTGTGTGTGTGTCAGTACCTGTGTGTGTGTCAGTATCTGTGTGTGTGTGTGTGTGTGTGTATCTGTGTGTGTCAGTATCTGTGTGTGTGTGTGTGTGTCAGTATCTGTGTGTGTGTGTCAGTACCTGTGTGTGTGTGTCAGTGTGTGTGTGTGTGTGTGTGTCAGTACCTGTGTGTGTGTGTGTCAGTACCTGTGTGTGTGTGTGTGTGTCAGTGTGTCTGTGTCAGTGTGTGTTGTGTGTCAGTACCTGTGTGTGTGTGTGTGTGTCACTGTGTGTGTGTCAGTATCTGTGTGTGTGTCAGTGTGTGTCAGTACCTGTGTGTGTGTCTGTGTGTGTGTCTGTGTGTGTGCCTCACACACACTGTGTGTGTGTACCTGTGACACTACACACACACTGCACTGGATCACAGAGAAGTTTGGTGCCAAACCAATTATTTTCATTTAAGAACAATGATAAACAAAAAGCTAATTGAACAAAATATCAAACAATTTGAGGAAAGAAAGTGGAAACCAAAAATAACTATTTATAGTCACCTAATCACAGGTACTTACTCCAATAACTGAGTCCAACCACAGAGCTGCTAAACTGCCCTCTGATCAGCACAAAAAGAGATCCTGAGTGAACAAAACTAACAGCCTTTATACCCTTCCAGACCTCCCCCTCCCCCAGAATAAACCATTATGCAGGGGGGTATATAAAAACAAACCAGCAAACAGTTATCAATAATAAATAAAGTATTCAAAAAGAAACAGATCAGTGAATATATATATATATATATATATATATATATATATAACTAAACATTAATCTAACACAAGCATTAAAACTATGCTTCAAAACAAGCAGAAGGAAACATAATTAAAATCAGCTATCCCCCCTTTCAATATCTTCTACAGGTACTGCCCTGACTACAGGAAGTCAGTACTCAGGGAAGTCAATAAAAGCTTCCCTCACCAACATGGCTGCTTCCCCACTTCCTGTCAAGATGGAGGACCTCACCACCACACCCAACTCAGGTTGCCTGAACCATTGCATATCAAAAAACATGCACATTAAAATAACTTGTTCATTTTAAAAGTTTATCTTAACAATAGCACTGCAATACATTGTTCTGGAAGTGCACCCTTCCAAACCAGCTATCTAAACCGTGCTCTTCATTAACCTTTCTTGTGTTTATCAGGACACTCCCAACCACAGGCCTCCAGTCCCAATACAACAGGAAGTGAAGTTTGTTTTGATTATTTTCCTTACTAGACACAAGGATCAGCAACACCATACAAAAACAGTTTAAAACATTTGCAGTAAATGTCCAGATACATACTGAGACAATGTGAGGGTCTCCTCCCTCACACCCTTAGCAATGTTCATTTCTGTCTCTCTCTTGGCCTTTCTAACTTTCTTTTTGACTTGTGTTTGCAGTTCCAAACAGGAGGAGTGACAAACACTGTTGCAGCAGCAAAGGTCATTCAAAATGATCTCGACAGCATTCAGAACTGGGCAGACACATGGCAAATGACATTTAATAGAGGAAAATGGAAGGTACTGCACGCTGGCAATACATTTCTACCCCCTTCCTTTCTATATTGGTTAGTATGGGCTGCCAGAAATGCTGTGAAAATAAATACATCTTTTTTAAAATGTGTACATTCAGATATCATTTAATAAAACTCGTTACCAGATTTAACAGTTAGCTAAATATTTAAATAAATCTTAAATCTCTTAGCTACATTTAACATTTAGTTAAATATTTTACTGGCAGCTAAATCTGGAGTTTGTATGCAAATGAGATCCTCCCGCTTTGAGCTTTCACGCGATTTGATTGGCTGTTGTAATGTTGAAATTTGCATATTTAACAATTAGCATAACATAATTGTACATGTGTGTGTCAGTGTGTGTGTGTCAGTGTGTCAGTACCGTGTGTGTGTGTGTGTCAGTACTGTCTGTGTGTGTGTGTCAGTGTGTGTGACAGTGTGTGTGTCTCAGTGTGTGTGTGTGTGTCTCAGTATGTGTGTGTGTCTCAGTGTGTGTCTGTGTGCCTTAGTGTGTGTGTCTCAGTGTGTGTGTGTCTCAGTGTGTGTGTGTGTGTGTGTCTCAGTATGTGTGTGTGTAACTCAGTGTGAGTGTTTCTCAGTGTGTGTGACAGTGTGTGTGTCTCAGTGTGTGTGTCTCAGTGTGTGTGTGTGTCTCAGTATGTGTGTCTCAGTGTGTCTCAGTGTGTGTGTGTCTCAGCGATGTGTGTGCGACAGAAGCCGCTGGTAGATTACAAAAACCATCAATTAAACTTAGTCTAGGTAGCTGTGATCTTAGTTTGTTTTATTCTCTATTAATTAAATTATATTCATTGAAAAAGGCAAGAGAACCAGATCGTTATTATTGTTGTTTTGGTTTAATATAATATAGCAGACTAATGTTCTTATTGAAGTAGGCTACAATATATTTTTTTTCATAAAGTTGTCGTTGTTCTTTGTTGATATTAATGTTCAGCTTTCATATTTTGCCGTGTATTACTCATTTAATCAAACCAAGTAGTGTAAGAAGATGCTTGTATCGTTCATGACGTTTTTCAAATCAAGTAAGCTTATTTGTGTATAAAAAACAATAATAGAGTTGCAGCCAGTGTCATCTTACTTAAAGGCGCTCAAGCTGAAATTGTAAAGTAATTTAAAAGTCGGCTACAAACGTGGCAGCGGACTGTCTCTCTTTAACGCGCACGCAAGAACTTGCAGACTTGATGCAACTGTGTTGAGAATTTAAAAAGAAAGTGTTTTCTGAGATTTTTAACTATAGGTACCGGCACTATGACTCAAGCTCAGACACAAATGAATCCCTACGCTGTCGTGACGTGGCATGTTGCTTTGAAACCACGCCCACTATAGCGCTTCAGTGGCGGTACAGCCTTTCACACAGGCAGTTAAGACGCTTCAGTGCCGTCTCTGAACCACCTGGTGAGGTGCTTCACAGACGGTATAAAATAGGACGGTATTGCTGTGGTGGTATAAGCAATTCACACAGGCATATAAGCCGCTACACTGGCGGTTCTGAACCGTCATAACTCCTCTGTGTGAAAGCACTTAGAATACCTGGCCAGGTTAAGTTAATTCTCTATTCAATTGCTAAGTAAGTAATTTATTCCTCGTTTATAAAGTCGGCCTTTCAGATTCATAAGTTAAAATTAGGTGAAGCTATATCAGTTTACTGTCAGTTTATGGTAAGGGGTTTATCTCTGCGCTAGTCTCTCTCTCTCTCGTTGTTTTAACTGAATGATCTTGTCCTTAATTTCCACATGGAAATTCTAATTAGATTCAGGTGTTTTGCTAATTGCCTTGGCAAAGGGCTTATTGAGCTTGACTTATCATTGTGTCTTTAAGTATCTTAATTGGGAGTTCTTTAAATACGGCTATTGCTTCCTGTGAAGGGGAGTGGGTTCCTTTTTCGGGGTGATTCTTTTCGGGTGTGGTTTTGTGGATGCAGAGCGTTTGGAGGAAGGAGCAGGGGTTTTTGAAGAGGAAGGTTGCTGGTCTGTAAAGGAGAGACCGGGAAGCAATAATCTTTTGGTTGTTAGAAACAGTGTGTTTTCTCTAATCTGCCATTTTCCAGTTTGAAAGTAACCAGTTATCTTCTCTCCTGCCCAATTGAAACTCTCCACATCATTCAAATGGTTTATTTTTATCCTAAGAGCAACAGCGGTGACTAATTCATTTCTTATCCAAATCATCACTCTTTGTCTCCTTACCTGGTTGGAAACTCCAAGCTCTACAGGACCAAAGAGGAACCAGGTGAGATCCCTGATGGGAGGAATCTCTAATTTTTGCTGCTGGATTGTCTGGGCTGTTGTGACTGTTTGGGATTATTATCCTTTGTGTTTATTTATCGGGGTTTAACGAGCACCCCGCTCAGAAGTCTCATTTTGTTTTGGTTTTGTGTTTAAACTGTTCTGGCTCAACTGCATTCTCAATACGGACCTGATATATAACAGCTTGGGACTTTCAAAGTATTGGTTGTTGTTGTTTCATGGACGTTTTGTTTTCTATAAGGACTGCCTGACTCATTGGTAAACACTTTAATCAGCATTGGCTATGTTAGGCTGTACTTTACTGACAGCTTTGCTCTGTCCTATATGACTGGTATTAATGTGGGTTCTGGTAAACATTTTGACTGGTCCAAATGCTGTCTGATTTAAACCCATGTACACCAAATGTTTGATACATCTGTCTACAAGTATAATATTCCACGCATATTCAATAACATCTGCTATTTGAATTCTGGTGTTGTCTTCTGGTTTAATTTTCTTCCTATTTTCTAGGTGTTTTTACAATCCTGACTTACCCAGCAATTGTTCTTGGTTCTGTCGCGCAATCCTACTGCTGTGGAGAGTTTATATTGTTCAGGGTAGTTTATTTGTATTTCCGTCACAAAATACTAGTTATTGGATGTTTTTGACACTAATATTGATACTGGTATTGGATAATGATGATAATGATACTAGTATTGGAGGATTGGGTTGTTACAGTGTGTGTGTGTGTGTGTGCGTCGTGTCAGTACCTGTGTGTGTCAGTATCTGTGTGTGTGTCAGTGTGTGTGTGTGTGTCAGTACCTGTGTGTGTGCGTGTCAGTACTTGTGTTAGTAACTGTGTGTGTGTGTGTGTCAGTATCTGTGTGTGTGTGTCAGTATCTGTGTGTGTCAGTACCTGCAGGGAAATCTGTGTTGTGTGAAAGGTGAATTTTCCCATTCTTTGATAAATTGGCAGAAAATATTGTTATTATCAATCGATACAAAACGTATAGCATTTAATATTTAGAGACAAAAACATGCATTTGATCTCCCAAATAAAAAGATACCCTTTTATTCCAGTCTAAAGTCAGCTTACTAAAGATTAATTTATATATAAATAATTAATTAATTGTATATGTGTGTGTATTTTCTGTTCTGAATGCCCCCTTATCTAATCTCCATTTGTGACCCCTGGTCCTTGTTTCTTTCAGGTTGAAAAAGTCCCCTGGGTCGACATTGTCTATACCTTTTAGGATTTTGAATGTTTGAATCAGATCGCCGCGTAGTTTTCTTTGTTCAAGACTGAATAGATTCAATTCTTTTAGCCTGTCTGCATACGACATGCCTTTTAAACCCGGGATAATTCTGGTTGCTCTTCTTTGCACTCTTTCTAGAGCAGCAATATCATTTTGTAACGAAGTGACCAGAACTGAACACAATATTCTAGATGCGGTCTTACTAATGCATTGTAGAGTTTTAACATTACTTCCCTTGATTTAATTTCAACTCTTCTCACAATATATCCGACCATCTTGTTGGACTTTTTTTTATAGCTTCCCCACATTGTCTAGAGGAAGACATTTCTGAGTCAACATAAACTCCTAGATCTTTATCATAGATTCCTTCTTCAATTTCAGTATCTCCCATATGATATTTATAATGCACATGGGGATCATATTAGGTCCTCTGCTATTCCTAATCTACATTAATGATTTAGATTGTGGTATAGTATGCAAACTTGTTAAATTTGTAGACGACACAAAAATAGGAGGAGTGGCAATCACTGTTGCAGCAGAAAAGGTCATTCAAAATGATCTAGACAGCATTAAGAACTGGGCAGACACATGGCAAATGATATTTAATAGAGGAAAGTGGAAGGTACTGCACACAGGCAATACATTTCTACCCCTTCCTTTCTATATTGGTTAATTGTGGGCTCTAGTTTTTATTTAACATCACTGAGTCCCTTGTCCCTGTGGATTGCAACCACAATGTAGAAACATATAGAGAATGGATGGGAATGTTCAATAAACATCACTGCTGTTTCTCTTAAAGCATGTTTATTTATTTCGAGAGAGATAGAGGGAGAGAGGGGCAGGGCAGAGAAGGAGGGAGGCGCTGCTAGGCAACCGGCTCCTGAACATTCCACTCCGCTGAGCAGAGACCGTTAGGATTTAAAAATGCGAAAGTTCAGCCGTTAGTATGGGCTGCCAGAAATGAGGAGAAAATAAATACAGCTTTTTATAAATGTGTGCATTCAGATATCATTTAGAAATCTAGTGACAAGATTTAACAGTTAGCTAAATATTTAAATAAATCTTAAATCTCTTGGCTAGATTTAACATTCAGTTAAATATTTAACTGGCAGCTAAATCTGGAGTTTGTATGCAAATGAGCTCCTCCCGCTTCGTGCTTTAAAGTGATTTCATTGGCTCTTCAAATTGACCAATTAGCATAACATAAGTGCATAGCATAAGTGTGTGTGTGTGTGTCAGTACCTGTGTGTGTGTGTCAGTATCTGTGTGTGTGTGTGTGTGTGTCAGTACCTGTGTGTGTGTGTGTGTGTACGTGTCGTGTGTGTGTGTGTGTGTGTCAGTACCTGTGTGTGTGTGTGTGTGTGTCAGTACCTGTGTGTGTGTGTGTGTGTGTGTCAGTACCTGTGTGTCTCAGTGTGTGTGTGTGTGTGTGTGTGTGTGTGTGAGTACCTGTGTTTGTGTGTCTCAGTGTGTGTGTGTGTGAGTACCTGTGTTTGTGTGTCTCAGTTTGTGTGTGTCTCAGTGTGTGTGTGTCTTTTTCTGTTTTAAACTTTACTTATTTTTGTTAATGAATCATATCATAGGCGCATATAGCTGTCACTCTTGGAAAGGGGCGGGCTGTGGCTTTCTAATTATACCAAATATGGGCATCAACGTCAGTGAGAATCTGCCCTGCCTGCGTCACGCTGTGTGTGGGAGCTCTGGATGGAGCAGACGCGCAGGATAGCAAAGCAAACATTACCAAACAAACAAGCAAAAAAAAAGATCGCGTTTCCCTGGTTTTGATCATGTTCTTCTTTTATATATTATTTTGCTTTTCTTGCGTTTTCTATAGTTTTGTTAGAAATGGCTTTAACTTTTTTGTGGTGTTCGATTTTAATTTTTTCATTTTAGACCTTGAAGTTTGATTGTAAAATACATTTTTTCAACTCAGAGCACTGAAAAAAATATTTGACAACAAATGTTCTTTTTATCTAAAAGAGCGTATTTTATTTTCATCTTGCCATTCGTTAGTTTTTGTTTATTATTTATTTCTTAACAGACGCCCTTATCCAGGGCGACTTACAATTGTTACAAGATATCACATTATTTTTACATACAATTACATTATTTTTATATACAATTCCCCATTTATACAGTTGGGTTTTACTGGAGCAATCTAGGTAAAGTACGTTGCTCAAGGGTACAGCAGCAGTGTCCCCACCTGGGATTGAACCCATGACCCTCCGGTCAAGAGTCCAGAGCCCTAACCACTACTCCCTATGTTTCTTTATTAAATTTATTGGGTAGCAAATCAAACAATGGATTTTTTATTTTCTGAACCCCAATTTGTGCTGATTTATTCCACAGATGGTACTTTCCTTGAAACCCCTGCAGTCACAGTTATACACACAAATATAATAACAGTAAAAACATTGAGAACTTTTCTCCGTCAGTAATGTGCAGAGCACTCGCCTGAATCACTTAATAAAATCTCAAATTCATCCACTTTGTAGTTTTACTTCCTCCTCTTTATTTCACTGCCCAAAACAAGCCGAACTATTAAAGGGCCAGTCAATCATAGTCCTACACAAAAAAAATTCTTAAGTGATAATATGCAAATTCCGTTTAGTGCACCTGCACCGTTTGACCTGGAGTCAAGATTGTTTACCTTTATTAAAGGGATGTTCTCTTATTTTGCCTGTGAAGATTTTTTTTTTTTTTGTGGTATCGAAGAGGTATCGAGTATCGTGAAACTGAACTGGTATCGTAACAACCCTGTGCGTGTGTGCGTGTCAGTACCTCTGTGTGTGTGTGCATGTGTGTGTGCGGTCAGTACCTCTGTGTGTGTGTGTGCATGTGTGTGTGTGTGTGTGTGTGCGGTCAGTACCTCTGTGTGTGTGTACCTGTGTGTGTGTGTGCATGTGTGTGTGTGTGCGTGTCAGTACCTCTGTGTGTGTGTGTGTGCGGTCAGTACCTCTGTGTGTGTGTGTGTGTGTGTGTGTGTGTGTCGGTCAGTACCTCTGTGTGTGTGTGTGTGTGTGTGTGTGTGTGCGGTCAGTACCTCTGTGTGTGTGTGTGTGTGTGTGTGCGGTCAGTACCTCTGTGTGTGTGTGTGTGTGTGTGTGTGTGCGGTCAGTACCTCTGTGTGTGTGTGTACGTGTGTGTGTGTGTGTGCGGTCAGTACCTCTGTGTGTGTGTGTGTGATTTAAACAAATGCATGGAGGAATAAATACATTTAGAAATAAATATTGTTTAAGAAATCAATGTAGAAATGAATACATGTTTATATTATAAATGTATAAATAAATTAATAAATAGCAAGCTAGAAAACTACATGTCATATTAATTGATTTGGCTGATGCGTTTATGCACAGCAATTGACATTTATATAAATAGAAAACCCTATTGAGGACAATCATACTCGAGTGATCGTCGCCGATGATGATGATGATGTGTCTCAGTGTGTCTCAGTGTGTGTGTCTCATGTGTGTGTGTGTCTCAGTGTGTGTGTCTCAGTGTGTGTCTCTGCTTTTGTGGAGGCTGATACACAAAATAATGAACATTTGCAGTAAATGTCCAGATACATACTGAGACAATGTGAGGTCTCCTCCCTCACACCCCTTAGCAATGTTCATTTCTGTCTCTCTCTTGGCCTTTCTAACTTCCTTTTTGACTTGTGTTTGCAGTTCCAAACAAGAGGATTGGGATCAGTATTAGGTCCTCTGCTATTCCTAATCTACATTAATGATTTAGATTGTGGTATACTAAGCAAACTTGTTAAATTTGCAGACACAAAAACAGGAGGAGTGGCAAACACTGTTGCAGCAGCAAAGGTCATTCAAAATGATCTCGACAGCATTCAGAACTGGGCAGACACATGGCAAATGACATTTAATAGAGGAAAGTGGAAGGTACTGCACGCTGGCAATACATTTCTACCCCCTTCCTTTCTATATTGGTTAATTGTGGGCTCTAGTTTTTTATTTAACATCGCTGAATCCCTTGTCCCTGTGGATTGCAACCACAATGTAGAAACATATAGAGAATGGATGGGAATGTTCAATAAACATCACTGCTGTTTCTCTTAAAGCATGTTTATTTATTTCGAGAGAGATAGAGGGAGAGAGGGGCGGGGCAGAGAAGGAGGGGAGGCGCTGCTAGGCAACCGGCTCCTGAACATTCCACTCCGCTGAGCAGAGACCGTTAGGATTTAAAAATGCGAAAGTTCCGGCGCCGTTAGTATGGGCTGCCAGAAATGAGGAGAAAATAAATACAGCTTTTTATAAATGTGTGCATTCAGATATCATTTAGAAATCTAGTGACAAGATTTAACAGTTAGCTAAATATTTAAAGAAATCTTAAATCTCTTAGCTAGATTTAACATTTAGTTAAATATTTAAATGGCAGCTAAATCTGGAGTTTGTATGCAAATGAGCTCCTCCGCTTCGTGCTTTAAAGTGATTTCATTGGCTCTTCAAATTTACCAATTAGCATAACATAAGTGCATAGCATAGTGTGTGTGTGTCAGTACCGTGTGTGTGTGTGTGTCAGTATCTGTGTGTGTGTGTCTGTGTGTGTGTGTGTGTGTGTGTGTCAGTACCTGCAGGGAAATCTGTGTTGTGTGAAAGGTGAATTTTTCCATTCGTTGATAAATGAGCAGAAAATATTGCTATTATCAATCGATACAAAACGTATTTAATATTTAGAGAAACATGCATTTGATCTCCCAAATAAAGATACCCTTTAATTCCAGTCTAAAGTCAGCTTACTAAAGATTAATTATATGTGTGTGTGTCCGTACCTGTGTGTGTGTGTGAGTACCTGTGTGTGTGTGTGCGGGTCAGTACCTGTGTGTGTGTGTCTGTGCGTGTCAGTACCTGTGTGTGTGTGTCAGTACCTGTGTGTGTCAGTACCTGTGTGTGTGTGTGCATGTGCGTGTCAGTACCTGTGTGTGTGTCAGTACCTGTGTGTGTCAGTACCTGTGTGTGTGTGTGTGTGTGTGCGTGTCAGTACCTGTGTGTGTGTGTCAGTACCTGTGTGTGTGTGTGTGTGTGCATGTGTGTCAGTACCTGTGTGTGTGTGTGTGTGTGTGTCAGTACCTGTGTGTGTGTGTCAGTACCTGTGTGTGTACCTGTGTGTGTGTGTACCTGTGTGTGAGTACCTGTGTGTGTGTACCTGTGTGTGTACCTGTGTGTGTGTGTGTCAGTATCTGTGTGTGTGTCAGTATCTGTGTGTGTGTGTCAGTATCTTTGTGCGTGTGTGTTTGTCAGTACCTGCAGGGAAATCTGTGTTGTGTGAAAGGTGAATTTTTCCATTCTTTGATAAATCAGCAGAAAATATTGTTATTATCAATCGATACAAAACGTATTTAATATTTAGAGAAACATGCATTTGATCTCCCAAATAAAAAGATACCCTTTTATTCCAGTCTAAAGTCAGCTTACTAAAGATTAATTTTTATATTAATATATATATATATGTGCATGTGCGTGTCAGTACCTGTGTGTGTGAGTCAGTACCTGTGTGTGTGTGCGTGTCAGTACCTGTGTGTGTGTGTGTCAGTACCTGTGTGTGTGCATGTGTGTGTACCTGTGTGTGTGTGTGTCAGTACCTGTGTGTGTCAGTGTGTGTGTGTGTGAGTACCTGTGTTTGTGTGTCTCAGTTTGTGTGTGTCTCAGTGTGTGTGTGTGTCTTTTTCTGTTTTAAACTTTATTTATTTTTGTTAATGAATCATATCATAGGCGCATATAGCTGTCACTCTTGGAAAGGGGCGGGCTGTGGCTTTCTAATTATACCAAATATGGGCATCTACGTCAGTGAGAATCTGCCCTGCCTGCGTCACGCTGTGTGTGGGAGCTCTGGATGGAGCAGACGCGCAGGATAGCAAAGCAAACATTACCAAACAAACAAGCAAAAAAAAAAGATCGCGTTTCCCTGGTTTTGATCATGTTCTTCTTTTATATATTATTTTGCTTTTCTTGCGTTTTCTATAGTTTTGTTAGAAATGGCTTTAACTTTTTTGTGGTGTTCCGATTTTAATTTTTTCATTTTAGACCTTGAAGTTTGATTGTAAAATACATTTTTTCAACTCAGAGCACTGAAAAAATATTTGACAACAAATGTTCTTTTTATCTAAAAGAGCGTATTTTATTTTCATCTTGCCATTCGTTAGTTTTTGTTTATTATTTATTTCTTAACAGACGCCCTTATCCAGGGCGACTTACAATTGTTACAAGATATCACATTATTTTTACATACAATTACATTATTTTTATATACAATTCCCCATTTATACAGTTGGGTTTTACTGGAGCAATCTAGGTAAAGTACGTTGCTCAAGGGTACAGCAGCAGTGTCCCCCACCTGGGATTGAACCCACGACCCTCCAGTCAAGAGTCCAGAGCCCTAACCACTACTCCCCTATGTTTCTTTATTAAATTTATTGGGTAGCAAATCAAACAATGGATTTTTTATTTTCTGAACCCCCAATTTGTGCTGATTTATTCCACAGATGGTACTTTCCTTGAAACCCCTGCAGTCACAGTTATACACACAAATATAATAACAGTAAAAACATTGAGAACTTTTCTCCGTCAGTAATGTGCAGAGCACTCGCCTGAATCACTTAATAAAAATCTCAAATTCATCCACTTTGTAGTTTTACTTCCTCCTCTTTATTTCACTGCCCAAAACAAGCCGAACTATTAAAGGGCCAGTCAATCATAGTCCTACACAAAAAAAATTCTTAAGTGATAATATGCAAATTCCGTTTAGTGCACCTGCACCGTTTGACCTGGAGTCAAGATTGTTTACCTTTATTAAAGGGATGTTCTCTTATTTTGCCTGTGAAGATTTTTTTTTTTTTGCCGTGGTATCGAAGAGGTATCGAGTATCGTGAAACTGAACTGGTATCGTAACAACCCTGTGCGTGTGTGCGTGTCAGTACCTCTGTGTGTGTGTGTGTGTGTGTGTGCCGGTCAGTACCTCTGTGTGTGAGTGTGCATGTGTGTGTGTGCCGGTCAGTACCTCTGTGTGTGTGTACACGTGTGTGTGTGTGCATGTGTGTGTGCGGTCAGTACCTCGTGTGTGTGTGTGTGTGCCGGTCAGTACCTCTGTGTGTGTGTGTGTGTGTGTGTGTGTGTGCCGGTCAGTACCTCTGTGTGTGTACACGTGTGTGTGTGTGTGTGTGCCGGTCAGTACCTCTGTGTGTGTGTGTGTGTGTGTGTGCCGGTCAGTACCTCTGTGTGTGTGTGTGTGTGTGTGTGTGCCGGTCAGTACCTCTGTGTGTGTGTACACGTGTGTGTGTGTGTGTGCCGGTCAGTACCTCTGTGTGTGTGTGTGTGATTTAAACAAATGCATGGAGGAATAAATACATTTAGAAATAAATATTGTTTAAGAAATCAATGTAGAAATGAATACATGTTTATATTATAAATGTATAAATAAATTAATAAATAGCAAGCTAGAAAACTACATGTCATATTAATTGATTTGGCTGATGCGTTTATGCACAGCAATTGACATTTATATAAATAGAAAACCCTATTGAGGACAATCATACTCGAGTGATGTGTCGCCGATGATGATGATGATGTGTGTCTCAGTGTGTGTCTCAGTGTGTGTGTGTCTCAGTGTGTGTGTGTCTCAGTGTGTGTGTGTTGTCTCAGCTTTGTGTGGAGGCTGATACACAAAATAATGAACACTTGCAGTAAATGTCCAGATACATACTGAGACAATGTGAGGGTCTCCTCCCTCACACCCCCTTAGCAATGTTCATTTCTGTCTCTCTCTTGGCCTTTCTAACTTCCTTTTTGACTTGTGTTTGCAGTTCCAAACAAGAGGATTGGGATCAGTATTAGGTCCTCTGCTATTCCTAATCTACATTAATGATTTAGATTGTGGTATAGTATGCAAACTTGTTAAATTTGTAGACGACACAAAAATAGGAGGAGTGACAAACGCTGTTGCAGCAGCAAAGGTCATTCAAAATGATCTCGACAGCATTCAGAACTGGGCAGACACATGGCAAATGACATTTAATAGAGGAAAGTGGAAGGTACTGCACGCTGGCAATACATTTCTACCCCCTTCCTTTCTATATTGGTTAATTGTGGGCTCTAGTTTTTTATTTAACATCACTGAATCCCTTGTCCCTGTGGATTGCAACCACAATGTAGAAACATATAGAGAATGGATGGGAATGGTCAATAAACATCACTGCTGTTTCTCTTAAAGCATGTTTATTTATTTCGAGAGAGATAGAGGGAGAGAGGGGCGGGGCAGAGAAGGAGGGGAGGCGCTGCTAGGCAACCGGCTCCTGAACATTCCACTCCGCTGAGCAGAGACCGTTAGGATTTAAAAATGCGAAAGTTCCGACGCCGTTAGTATGGGCTGCCAGAAATGAGGAGAAAATAAATACAGCTTTTTATAAATGTGTGCATTCAGATATCATTTAGAAATCTAGTGACAAGATTTAACAGTTAGCTAAATATTTAAAGAAATCTTAAATCTCTTAGCTAGATTTAACATTTAGTTAAATATTTAAATGGCAGCTAAATCTGGAGTTTGTATGCAAATGAGCTCCTCCGGCTTCGTGCTTTAAAGTGATTTCATTGGCTCTTCAAATTTACCAATTAGCATAACATAAGTGCATAGCATACGTGTGTGTGTGTGTCAGTATCTGTGTGTGTGTGTGTGTCAGTACCTGCAGGGAAATCTGTGTTGTGTGAAAGGTGAATTTTTCCATTCGTTGATAAATGAGCAGAAAATATTGCTATTATCAATCGATACAAAACGTATTTAATATTTAGAGAAACATGCATTTGATCTCCCAAATAAAGATACCCTTTAATTCCAGTCTAAAGTCAGCTTACTAAAGATTAATTATATGTGTGTGTGTCCGTACCTGTGTGTGTGTGTGTGTGTGTGAGTACCTGTGTGTGTGTGTGTGGTCAGTACCTGTGTGTGTGTGTCTGTGCGTGTCAGTACCTGTGTGTGTGTGTCAGTACCTGTGTGTGTCAGTACCTGTGTGTGTGTGTGTGTGTGCATGTGTGTGTCAGTACCTGTGTGTGTGTGTCAGTACCTGTGTGTGTCAGTACCTGTGTGTGTGTGTGTGTGCATGTGTGTCAGTACCAGTGTGTGTGTGTCAGTACCTGTGTGTGTGTGTGTGTGCATGTGTGTGTCAGTACCTGTGTGTGTGTGTGTGTGTGTGTGTCAGTACCTGTGTGTGTGTGTCAGTACCTGTGTGTCAGTACCTGTGTGTGTGTGTCAGTACCTGTGTGTGTGTACCTGTGTGTGTGTGTACCTGTGTGTGTGTACCTGTGTGTGTGTGTGTCAGTATCTGTGTGTGTGTCAGTATCTGTGTGTGTGTGTGTCAGTATCTTTGTGCGTGTGTGTTTGTCAGTACCTGCAGGGAAATCTGTGTTGTGTGAAAGGTGAATTTTTCCATTCTTTGATAAATCAGCAGAAAATATTGTTATTATCAATCGATACAAAACGTATTTAATATTTAGAGAAACATGCATTTGATCTCCCAAATAAAAAGATACCCTTTATTCCAGTCTAAAGTCAGCTTACTAAAGATTAATTTTATATATATATATATATATATATATATGTGTGTCAGTACCTGTGTGTGTGTGTCAGTACCTGTGTGTGTGTGTGTGTCAGTACCTGTGTGTGTGTGTGTCAGTACCTGTGTGTGTGCATCTGTGTGTCGTCCTGTGTGTGTGTGTCAGTACCTGTGTGTGTCAGTGTGTGTGTGTGTGAGTACCTGTGTTTGTGTGTCTCAGTTTGTGTGTGTCTCAGTGTGTGTGTGTGTCTTTTTCTGTTTTAAACTTTATTTATTTTTGTTAATGAATCATATCATAGGCGCATATAGCTGTCACTCTTGGAAAGGGGCGGGCTGTGGCTTTCTAATTATACCAAATATGGGCATCTACGTCAGTGAGAATCTGCCCTGCCTGCGTCACGCTGTGTGTGGGAGCTCTGGATGGAGCAGACGCGCAGGATAGCAAAGCAAACATTACCAAACAAACAAGCAAAAAAAAAGATCGCGTTTCCCTGGTTTTGATCATGTTCTTCTTTTATATATTATTTTGCTTTTCTTGCGTTTTCTATAGTTTTGTTAGAAATGGCTTTAACTTTTTTGTGGTGTTCCGATTTTAATTTTTTCATTTTAGACCTTGAAGTTTGATTGTAAAATACATTTTTTCAACTCAGAGCACTGAAAAAAAATTTGACAACAAATGTTCTTTTTATCTAAAAGAGCGTATTTTATTTTCATCTTGCCATTCGTTAGTTTTTGTTTATTATTTATTTCTTAACAGACGCCCTTATCCAGGGCGACTTATAATTGTTACAAGATATCACATTATTTTTACATACAATTACATTATTTTTACATACAATTCCCCATTTATACAGTTGGGTTTTTACTGGAGCAATCTAGGTAAAGTACGTTGCTCAAGGGTACAGCAGCAGTGTCCCCCACCTGGGATTGAACCCACGACCCTCCAGTCAAGAGTCCAGATCCCTGACCACTACTCCCCTATGTTTCTTTATTAAATTTATTGGGTAGCAAATCAAACAATGGATTTTTTATTTTCTGAACCCCCAATTTGTGCTGATTTATTCCACAGATGGTACTTTCCTTGAAACCCCTGCAGTCACAGTTATACACACAAATATAATAACAGTAAAAACATTGAGAACTTTTCTCCGTCAGTAATGTGCAGAGCACTCGCCTGAATCACTTAATAAAAATCTCAAATTCATCCACTTTGTAGTTTTACTTCCTCCTCTTTATTTCACTGCCCAAAACAAGCCGAACTATTAAAGGGCCAGTCAATCATAGTCCTACACAAAAAAATTCTTAAGTGATAATATGCAAATTCCGTTTAGTGCACCTGCACCGTTTGACCTGGAGTCAAGATTGTTTACCTTTATTAAAGGGATGTTCTCTTATTTTGCCTGTGAAGATTTTTTTTTTTTTGCCGTGGTATCGAAGAGGTATCGAGTATCGTGAAACTGAACTGGTATCGTAACAACCCTGTGCGTGTGTGTGTGTCAGTACCTCTGTGTGTGTGTGTGTGTGTGTGTGCGGTCAGTACCTCTGTGTGTGTGTACCTGTGTGTGTGCGTGTGTGTGTGTCGGTCAGTACCTCTGTGTGTGTGCATGTGTGTGTGCGGTCAGTACCTCTGTGTGTGTGTGTGTGTGTGTGTGCGGTCAGTACCTCTGTGTGTGTGTGTGTGTGTGTGTGTGTGCGGTCAGTACCTCTGTGTGTGTGTGTGTGTGTGTGTGTGCGGTCAGTACCTCTGTGTGTGTGTGTGTGTGTGTGTGCCGGTCAGTACCTCTGTGTGTGTGTGTGTGTGTGTGTGTGTGTGCGGTCAGTACCTCTGTGTGTGTGTGTGTGTGTGTGTGTGTGCGGTCAGTACCTCTGTGTGTGTGTGTGTGCGGTCAGAACCTCTGTGTGTGTGTGTGTGTGTGTGTGTGTGTGTGCCGGTCAGTACCTCTGTGTGTGTGTGTGTGTGTGTGCGGTCAGTACCTCTGTGTGTGTGTGTGTGTGTGTGTGCCGGTCAGTACCTCTGTGTGTGTGTGTGTGCCGGTCAGTACCTCTGTGTGTGTACACGTGTGTGTGTGTGTGCCGGTCAGTACCTCTGTGTGTGTGCTGGTCAGTACCTCTGTGTGTGTGCCGGTCAGTACCTCTGTGTGTGTGTCTCAGTGTGTGTGTGAGTCTCAGTGTGTGTGTGTCTCAGTGTGTTTGTGTCTCAGTGTGTGTGTGTCTCAGTGTGTGTGTCTCAGTGTGTTTGTGTCTCAGTGTGAGTCTCAGTGTGTGTTTTTGTGTCTCAGTCACTTCAAATCATACAAAGAGCATTTCAAGTGGAGTGATAAAGTGGAGCTGGCGATCAAAAAAGCCAAATTAGAAGCAAGAATTGTGTGAATCTTGGGCCCCAGCACCTTTCCAAGTGTGCCTATTTGCTTGATGCTTGACAAGATTGGCCTAATTGCTTCTCCTTCTTCCTCTTCCCTCTACTTTTTAAGGGTGTGTAGCGACTTTTCAAACAGAAAAGCTAAATAACTGGAAATCTACCAATCCTGTGATTCCACATGTTGGTCAACGTCAAAACAAACCAGGGAATGCAAGCAGTTTGATATCCACCCCATTTATATTAAACAATGTATTTGTTTTAAAACAGCACATATCGCAGTGAAAAACAAAAAATACAGTGCTTTGAACTTGAATCATGACTTTCTGTGTGCTCCCGTGGTTAAAGACAAGGGCTTGTAGGGAAATAAGTGTCACGCACGCTTTTATTTTTCAATTTTTGTTTGTAAAAAACAGCGAGTTAAAGACCACGTACATTTTCTTTACTTTTTTTTTTTTTTAAACAGCTTCAGTGTTTTCAATCTATCCACGCACTAAATCGCAGAGTCAGCTCTGAACACGGCATCCTTTATATTCCCTTGTGTGATCGAGTGGAAATCCGCTCCATAGCGCACTCCAGCACCCACACAGCTCCCTGACCTGCACACCGCAGGGCAACTGCTGTACAAAGGCTGTTTTATCAGTCCCTGCTGTGGATTAAAATAGGATTGGTTTTAAGAATAAATAATTAAACTCACATGGGGAGGTGTCGGTCGCTGGGCTTCCTGTGCTATAAACCTGGTCGTCATGGAGACGGGCAGAACGCAGCTCTCGCTATTCCTTATACAATGCTGCCATCTTGTGGCCATTTACCAGACTGTTTGTTCGAATAAATTATCTATCTATCTATCTATCTATCTATCTATCTATCTATCTATCTATCTATCTATCTTGAACACAGCTCAGTTGCCCTTTGAAATGACTCGTAATAACCTTAACCTCTGTGCAAAATAGACATTTCAGATACATTCTTAAAATACAGCAAAACAATATTTACAGGATAGCCAGGAGAATACTGTGTGTATAAATAACGTTTTCTGTAATTGCTCTTATTTGAAATCATTCTCATGCATTTATCATGCTTACTGCCTGTTCTTACTGGACTCATATCAGCAAATAGTTACTATCAGGTTTAGCTGCTCTTAGTCGAATTCACTCTTATAATTACTGTGTGTTTTATTATTTTGCTCTTACTTGAATTGATTTTATTGTACTTTCATATCTGCTCTTATCTGTATTGTGATATTCTGTAATGTGATGTTTTATAATGTGATACTTTGTACTGTGATAACTTGTAACAATTGTAAGCAGCCCTGGATGTCTGCTAAGAAATAAATAATAATAACAGTAACAATGTCATTGTGAATTTCATTACCTGTACTACCCATTGTAAACAGCAGAGGGCACCAGCGACCGCTTGTCACGGAGCTGTGCTCTGATAAAAAAAAAAAAAGTTTTAATAAACCAAGAGTTCTACGAAATGGCCACACGATGGCAGCATCGGATAAGAATAGCGAGAGCTGCGTTCTGCTTTTAGTCGAATTTGCTCTTGTTTATAGTTTACTGTGTGCTTTATTATTTTGCTCTTACTTGGATTGATTTTATACTTTCATATCTCTATTATGATATTTTTAATGTGTTACTTTGTACTGAGATAACTTGTAACAATTGCAAGGCACCCTGGCTAACGGAGTCTGCTAAGAAATAAATACAACTGCTACTCAAGTCACAACGGTCAAGTGTCAAGTCTGGAAACAACCACCCTGACTGAACTGATGAGGAGGATGATATACATGTACTGTGTGTGTGTATATATATATATATATATATATATATATATATTATACACATGAAACTTGTACTTTTTATATAGGTATATAATTGTCAATTGCTGTGGATAAACGCATCAGCCAAATCAATTAATATGACATGTAGTTTTCTAGCTTGCTATTTATTAATTTATTTATACATTTATAATATAAACATGTATTCATTTCTACATTTATTTCTTTAACAATATTTATTTCTAAATGTATTTATTCCTCTATGCATTTGTTTAAATCTATTTATTTCTACCTAATAAATTATTAATTTATTTTTATTTAAATGAGGAACCACAATTTATCAGAGATTTAGACAAGGAAGCTACATGCCACTCTTGTGTGCAATTCCACTCTATGGTATCTACCAAACAGGAAACGGGAGATTTTCAAACAGGAAATAGAACATTTCTAGTATCGAGCAGAACCTTCAGGTTTTCAGTGAAAGCTGGTCAGGCTTGGATGTAAGCTTAAAAAATGAACGCATTTCAACAACTGCGGAGCGGCACAGTGGGCTAAGGTCGTGTGTGCTTCAAGAACGTCATGATGCAAGTTCAAAGCACGGTATTTTTTTTCTCCTGCGATATGTGCTGTTTTAAAACAAATACATTGTTTAATATAAATGGGGTGGATATCAAACTGCTTGCATTCCCTGGTTTGTTTTGACGTTGACCAACATGTGGAATCACAGGATTGGTAGATGTCCAGTTATTTAGCTTTTCTGTTTGAAAAGTTGCTACACACCCTTAAAAGTAGAGGGAAGAGGAAGAAGGAGAAGCAATTAGGCCAATCTTGTCAAGCATCAAGCAAATAGGCACACTTGGAAGGTGCTGGGGCCCAAGATTCACACAATTCTTGCTTCTAATTTGGCCTTTTTGATCGCTTCGCTCCACTTTATCACTCCACTTGAAATGCTCTTTGTATGATTTGAAGTGACTGAGACACAAAACACACACTGAGACACAAACACACTGAGACACACACACACTGAGACACACACACACAGAGGTACTGACTGAGACACACACACACACACACACACACACACGAGGTACACACACACACGACACACACACACACTGACACACACACACACACAGGCACACACACACACACAGAGGTACTGACCGGCACACACACACACACAGAGGTACTGACCGGCACACACACACACACACACACACACAGAGGTACTGACCGGCACACACACACACACACACACACACACAGAGGTACTGACCGGCACACACACACACACACACACACACACACACACACACAGAGGTACTGACCGGCACACACACATGCACACACACACACACACACGTGTACACACACACAGAGGTACTGACCGGCACACACACACACACACACAGAGGTACTGACCGGCACACACACATGCACACACACACAGAGGTACTGACACGCACACACGCACAGGGTTGTTACGATACCAGTTTAGTTTCACGATACTCGATACCTCTTCGATACCACGGCAAAAAAAAAAAAATCTTCACACGCAAAATAAGAGAACATCCCTTTAATAAAGGTAAACAATCTTGACTCCAGGTCAAACGGTGCAGGTGCACTAAACGGAATTTGCATATTATCACTTAAGAATTTTTTTGTGTAGGACTATGATTGACTGGCCCTTTAATAGTTCGGCTTGTTTTGGCAGTGAAATAAAGAGGAGGAAGTAAAACTACAAAGTGGATGAATTTGAGATATTTATTAAGTGATTCAGGCGAGTGCTCTGCACATTACTGACGGAGAAAAGTTCTCAATGTTTTTACTGTTATTATATTTGTGTGTATAACTGTGACTGCAGGGGTTTCAAGGAAAGTACCATCTGTGGAATAAATCAGCACAAATTGGGGTTCAGAAAATAAAAATCCATTGTTTGATTTGCTACCCAATAAATTTAATAAAGAAACATAGGGAGTAGTGGTTAGGGCTCTGGACTCTTGACCGAGGGTCGTGGGTTCAATCCCAGGTGGGGACACTGCTGCTGTACCCTTGAGCAAGGTACTTTACCTAGATTGCTCCAGTAAAAACCCAACTGTATAAATGGGGAATTGTATATAAAAAATAATGTAATTGTATGTAAAAATAATGTGATATCTTGTAACAATTGTAAGTCGCCCTGGATAAGGGCGTCTGTTAAGAAATAAATAATAAACAAAAAACTAACGAATGGCAAGATGAAAATAAAATACGCTCTTTTAGATAAAGAACATTTGTTGTCAAATTATTTTTTTTTTCAGTGCTCTGAGTTGAAAAAAATGTATTTTACAATCAAACTTCAAGGTCTAAAATGAAAAAATTAAAATCGGAACACCACAAAAAAAGTTAAAGCCATTTCTAACAAAACTATAGAAAACGCAAGAAAAGCAAAATAATATATAAAAGAAGAACATGATCAAAAACCAGGGAAACGCGATCTTTTTTTTTTTTTTTGCTTGTTTGTTTGGTAATGTTTGCTTTGCTATCCTGCGCGTCTGCTCCATCCAGAGCTCCCACACACAGCGTGACGCAGGCAGGGCAGATTCTCACTGACGTAGATGCCCATATTTGGTATAATTAGAAAGCCACAGCCCGCCCCTTTCCAAGAGTGACAGCTATATGCGCCTATGATATGATTCATTAACAAAAATAAGTAAAGTTTAAAACAGAAAAAGACACACACACACTGAGACACACACAAACTGAGACACACAAACTCAGGTACTCACACACACACACACACACTGAGACACACAGACACAGGTACTCACAGACACACACACACAGGTACTGACACACACACACAGATACTGACACACACACACACTTAAGCTATGCACTTATGTTATGCTAATTGGTCAATTTGAAGAGCCAATGAAATCACTTTAAAGCACGAAGCGGGAGGAGCTCATTTGCATACAAACTCCAGATTTAGCTGCCAGTTAAATATTTAACTAAATGTTAAATCTAGCCAAGAGATTTAAGATTTATTTAAATATTTAGCTAACTGTTAAATCTTGTCACTAGATTTATAAATGATATCTGAATGCACACATTTATAAAAAGCTGTATTTATTTTCTCCTCATTTCTGGCAGCCCATACTAACGGCTCGAACTTTCGCATTTTTAAATCCTAACGGTCTCTCTGCTCAGCGGAGTGGAATGTTCAGGAGCCGGTTGCCTAGCAGCGTCTCCCCCTCCTTCTCTGCCCCGCCCCCTCTCTCCCCTCTATCTCTCTCGAAATAAATAAACATGCTTTAAGAGAAACAGCAGTGATGTTTATTGACCATTCCCATCCATTCTCTATATGTTTCTACATTGTGGTTGCAATCCACAGGGTCAAGGGACTCAGCGATGTTAAATAAAAATCTAGAGCCCACAATTAACCAATATAGAAAGGAAGGGGGTAGAAATGTATTGCCAGCGTGCAGTACCTTCCACTTTCCTCTATTAAATATCATTTGCCATGTGTCTGCCCAGTTCTTAATGCTGTCTAGATCATTTTGAATGACCTTTTCTGCTGCAACAGTGATTGCCACTCCTCCTATTTTTGTGTCGTCTACAAATTTAACAAGTTTGCATACTATACCACAATCTAAATCATTAATGTAGATTAGGAATAGCAGAGGACCTAATATGATCCCCATGTGCATTATAAATATCATATGGGAGATACTGAAATTGAAGAAGGAATCTATGATAAAGACCAAGGAGTTTATGTTGACTCACAAATGTCTTCATCTAGACAATGTGGGAAGCTATAAAAAAAAGTCCAACAAGATGGTCGGATATATTGTGAGAAGTGTTGAATTTAAATCAAGGGAAGTAATGTTAAAACTTTACAATGCATTAGTAAGACCTCACCTAGAATATTGTGTTCAGTTCTGGTCACTTCGTTACAAAAAGGATATTGCTGCTCTAGAAACAGTGCAAAGAAGAGCGACCAGAATCATCCCGGGTTTAAAAGGCATGTCGTATGCAGACAGGCTAAAAGAATTGAATCTATTCAGTCTTGAACAAAGAAGACTACGCGGCGACTTACAATTGTTACAAGGTATCACATTATTTTTACATACAATTACATTATTTTTTATATACAATTCCCCATTTATACAGTTGGGTTTTTACTGGAGCAATCTAGGTAAAGTACCTTGCTCAAGGGTACAGCAGCAGTGTCCCCCACCTGGGATTGAACCCACGACCCTCCGGTCAAGAGTCCAGAGCCCTAAAAACTACTCCCCTATGTTTCTTTATTAAATTACACACACACAGGTACTGACACGCACACACAGGTACTGACACGCACAGACACACACACACACAGGTACCTTCATCAGCTGAATACAAAAAGAGTTGAAAAAAAAGGTTTAAAAAAAAAAAAATATATATATATATGAAACTTGTACTTTTTATATAGGTATCTAAATGTCAATTGCTGTGCATAAACGCATCAGCCAAATCAATTAATATGACATGTAGTTTTCTAGCTTGCTATTTATTAATTTATTTATACATTTATAATATAAACATGTATTCATTTCTACATTTATTTCTTTAACAATATTTATTTCTAAATGTATTTATTCCTCTATGCATTTGTTTAAATCATTTATTTATTTCTACCTAATAAATTATTCCTTTATTTATTTTTAATTAAACGAGGAACCACAATTTATCAGAGATTTAGACAAGGAAGCTACATGCCACTCTTGTGTACAATTCCATTCTATGGTATCTACCAAACAAACAGGAAACAGGAGATTTTCAAACAGGAAAGAGAACATTTCTAGTATCGAGCAGAACCTTCAGGTTTTCAGTGAAAGCTGGTCAGGCTTGGATGTAAGCTTAAAAAATGAACGCATTTCAACAACTGCGGAGCGGCACAGCGGGCTAAGGTCGTGTGTGCTTCAAGAACGTCATGATGCAAGTTCAAAGCACGGTATTTTTTTTTCCTGCGATATGTGCTGTTTTAAAACAAATCCATTGTTTAATATAAATGGGGTGGATATCAAACTGCTTGCATTCCCTGGTTTGTTTTGACGTTGACCAACATGTGGAATCACAGGATTGGTAGATGTCCAGTTATTTAGCTTTTCTGTTTGAAAAGTCGCTACACACCCTTAAAAAGTAGAGGGAAGAGGAAGAGGAAGAAGGAGAAGCAATTAGGCCAATCTTGTCAAGCATCAAGCAAATAGGCACACTTGGAAAGGTGCTGGGGCCCAAGATTCACACAATTCTTGCTTCTAATTTGGCGCCTTTTTTTGATCGCTTCGCTCCACTTTATCACTCCACTTGAAATGCTCTTTGTATGATTTGAAGTGACTGAGACACAAAAACACACACTGAGACACACACACACTGAGACACACACACACTGAGACTCACACTGAGACACACACACACTGAGACACACACACACTGAGACACAAACACACTGAGACACACACACAGAGGTACTGACTGGCACACACACACGTGTGCACACACACAGGTACTGACCGGCACACGTACACACACACGTACACACACAGAGGTACTGACTGGCACACACACACACACGTACACACACAGAGGTACTGACCGGCACACACACACACACACACGTACACACACAGAGGTACTGACCGGCACACACACACGTACACACACACACAGGTACTGACCGGCACACACACACGCACACACACACACACACACACACATGCACACACACAGGTACACACGCACACACACACACAGGTACTGACCGGCACACACACACACAGAGGTACTGACCGGCACACACACACACACACACACACACACAGAGGTACTGACACGCACACACGCACAGGGTTGTTACGATACCAGTTCAGTTTCACGATACTCGATACCTCTTCGATACCACGGCAAAAAAAAAAAAAAAAAAAATCTTCACACGCAAAATAAGAGAACATCCCTTTAATAAAGGTAAACAATCTTGACTCCAGGTCAAACGGTGCAGGTGCACTAAACGGAATTTGCATATTATCACTTAAGAATTTTTTTTTGTGTAGGACTATGATTGACTGGCCCTTTAATAGTTCGGCTTGTTTTTGGCAGTGAAATAAAGAGGAGGAAGTAAAACTACAAAGTGGATGAATTTGAGATTGTTATTAAGTGATTCAGGCGAGTGCTCTGCACATTACTGACGGAGAAAAGTTCTCAATGTTTTTACTGTTATTATATTTGTGTGTATAACTGTGACTGCAGGGGTTTCAAGGAAAGTACCATCTGTGGAATAAATCAGCACAAATTGGGGGTTCAGAAAATAAAAAATCCATTGTTTGATTTGCTACCCAATAAATTTAATAAAGAAACATAGGGGAGTAGTGGTTAGGGCTCTGGACTCTTGACCGGAGGGTCGTGGGTTCAATCCCAGGTGGGGGACACTGCTGCTGTACCCTTGAGCAAGGTACTTTACCTAGATTGCTCCAGTAAAAACCCAACTGTATAAATGGGGAATTGTATATAAAAAATAATGTAATTGTATGTAAAAATAATGTGATATCTTGTAACAATTGTAAGTCGCCCTGGATAAGGGCGTCTGTTAAGAAATAAATAATAAACAAAAAACTAACGAATGGCAAGATGAAAATAAAATACGCTCTTTTAGATAAAAAAGAACATTTGTTGTCAAATATTTTTTTCAGTGCTCTGAGTTGAAAAAAATGTATTTTACAATCAAACTTCAAGGTCTAAAATGAAAAATTAAAATCGAACACCACAAAAAAGTTAAAGCCATTTCTAACAAAACTATAGAAAACGCAAGAAAAGCAAAATAATATATAAAAGAAGAACATGATCAAAACCAGGGAAACGCGATCTTTTTTTTTTTTGTTTGTTTGGTAATGTTTGCTTTGCTATCCTGCGCGTCTGCTCCATCCAGAGCTCCCACACACAGCGTGACGCAGGCAGGGCAGATTCTCACTGACGTTGATGCCCATATTTGGTATAATTAGAAAGCCACAGCCCGCCCCTTTCCAAGAATGACAGCTATATGCGCCTATGATATGATTCATTAACAAAAATAAGTAAAGTTTAAAACAGAAAAAGACACACACACACTGAGACACACACAAACTGAGACACACAAACACAGGTACTCACACACACACACACACTGAGACACACAGGTACTCACACACACACACAAACACAGGTACTGACACACAAATACACACACACAGGTACTGACACGCACATGCACACACACACACACACACCCACAGGTACTGACACACAAATACACACACACACAGGTACTGACACGCACATGCACACACACACACACAGGTACTGACTCACACACAGGTACTGACATGCACATGCACACATTATATATATAATTAATCTTTACTAAGCTGACTTTAGACTGGAATTAAAGGGTATCTATTTTTATTTGGGAGATCAAATGCATGTTTCTCTAAATATTAAATGCTATACGTTTTGTATCGATTGATAATAGCAATATTTTCTGCTGATTTATCAAAGAATGGAAAAATTCACCTTTCATACAACACAGATTTCCCTGCAGGTACTGACACACACACACACACACACGGTATACAGGTACTGACACGCGCACACACAGATACTGACACACACACTGAGACACACAGGTACTCACACACAGATACTGACACACACACACACACACACACAGATACTGACACACACACACAGATACTGACACACACACACAGGTACTGACACACACACACACGTATGCTATGCACTTATGTTATGCTAATTGGTAAATTTGAAGAGCCAATGAAATCACTTTAAAGCAGGAAGCGGGAGGAGCTCATTTGCATACAAACTCCAGATTTAGCTGCCAGTTAAATATTTAACTAAATGTTAAATCTAGCTAAGAGATTTAAGATTTATTTAAATATTTAGCTAACTGTTAAATCTAGCTAAGAGATTTAAGATTTATTTAAATATTTAGCTAACTGTTAAATCTTGTCACTAGATTTCTAAATGATATCTGAATGCACACATTTATAAAAGCTGTATTTATTTTCTCCTCATTTCTGGCAGCCCATACTAACGGCTCGGAACTTTCGCATTTTTAAATCCTAACGGTCTCTGCTCAGCGGAGTGGAATGTTCAGGAGCCGGTTGCCTAGCAGCTGCCTCCCCTCCTTCTCTGCCCCGCCCCCTCTCTCCCCTCTATCTCTCTCGAAATAAATAAACATGCTTTAAGAGAAACAGCAGTGATGTTTATTGACCATTCCCATCCATTCTCTGTATGTTTCTACATTGTGGTTGCAATCCACAGGGACAAGGGATTCAGCGATGTTAAATAAACTAGAGCCCACAATTAACCAATATAGAAAGGAAGGGGGTAGAAATGTATTGCCAGCGTGCAGTACCTTCCACTTTCCTCTATTAAATGTCATTTGCCATGTGTCTGCCCAGTTCTGAATGCTGTCGAGATCATTTTGAATGATCTTTGCTGCTGCAACAGTGTTTGCCACTCCTCATGTTTGGAACTGCAAACACAAGTCAAAAAGGAAGTTAGAAAGGCCAAGAGAGAGACAGAAATCAACTTTGCTTAGCGGGTGTGAGGGAGGACACCCTCACATTGTCTCAGTATGTATCTGGACATTTACTGCAAGTGTTCATTATTTTGTGTATCAGCCTCCACACAAAGCTGAGACACACACACACTGAGACACACACATCATCATCTTCATCGGCGATCACTCGAGTCGAGTATGATTGTCCTCAATAGGGTTTTCTATTTGTGGCTCTTCAGATGGCTGTAAAGGCTTATCCGGGAGCCACATATTTTGGTGCAGTGTGGGCAGGGGTGAGTGTTGGTTGTGGTTGGTAGTTGGGCCTTCCTGGTGTTGAGTCTCTCCTTGTGTAGCTGCCGCTTGTCCTCTGTGGCACAGCGAAGATCCTTTTCATGTAGTGCAGCCCCCTCTTGAACGATTTTCCTCCAGCTGTGTCTGTTTAGTGCAATGTCTTCCCAGTTGTTGGAGGTGATGTTGAATTTCTTCAGGTTTGTTTTGATGTTGTCTTTGTAGCGTTTCTTTTGTCCGCCAGGGGCTTGCTGATCTTCCCTCAGCTGGGAGTACATGATCTGTTTCGGGAGGCGGAGTTGGGCATGCGGATGACATGGCCTGTCCATCGGAGTTGGTGTTGCATTATGGTAGTGGTGATGCTGTTTATGTTGGCCTCCTCCAGAACGCTGGTGTTGGTGTGTCTGTCCTCCCAGCTGATCCTCAGGATTTTCCGTAAGGATCTTTGGTGTTGTTCCAGAGCTTTCAGGTGCCTACTGTAGGTGGTCCATGTTTCGGCTGTGTATAGCCGTGTGTGGAGAACAACAGCTTTGTAGACCAGGAGTTTTGTGTGGACCTGTAGGTCATGGTCTTTGAAGACTCTTTTCCTCAGTCTTGCGTAAGCTCCACTGGCACACCTCAGGAGGTGGTTTATCTCTGAGTCAATGTCTGCTTTGGAGGAGAAAACGCTGCCGAGGTATGAAAAGTGATCAACATTTTCAAGGGTGTTATTGTCAGCTTGTATTGTGGGCAGAGTAGAGGGCTTGTTGGGTGGCGGTTGGTGAAGAACTTGCGTCTTCTTTATATTCAAGCTAGACCCAGGATCCTGTATGCCTTGGCAAAAGCATTCAGGATACACTGGAGGTCTTCTGCAGAGTGTGCTGTGATGGCATCATCGTCGGCGTACTGAAGCTCCATGATGGTGGTGCTGACGACTTTGCTTTTAGCCTTGAACCTGTTGAGGTTGAACAGCCTGCCATCTGTTCGGTACAGGATTTGAATTCCCTGTGGCAGGTCTTGGCCAATGAGGTGATAAATGGCAGCAATGCAAACGGCAAACAGGGTGGGTGTGATGATGCGGCCCTGTTTGACCCCTGTCTCCACAGTGAAGGGCTCTGACTCAGAGCCGCTGTTGCTGAGCACTGTGGCAGACATGCCGTCATGCAGCAGCCTCCGTATTCCGATGAACTTGTCAGGGCAGCTGTATTTCGAGAGAATCCGCCACAGAGCGTGGAGGTTAACTGTGTCAAAGGCTTTCGTTAGGTCTATGGAGGCCAAGTACAATGGCTGCTTTTGTTCCCAGCGTTTCTCTTGTAGTTGGCGTGCTGTGAAGATCATGTCAGCAGTACCTCTGGATGGGCAGAAATCACACTGCGATTCTGGGAGTACCTCTTCAGACAGGGGTAGAAGTCGCTAGCAAGGACACGTGCAAGTACTTTGCTCGTGGTTGACAGGAGGGAGATGTAGTTCCCACAATCTGACTTGTCTCCCTTTTTGAAGATTGTCCCTATCAGGGCATCCCTGAGCTCTGAGGGCAGTTCTTGTCACTATCAGAGCGTCCCTGAGATCTGGGGGCAGTTCTTGTCACTATCAGAGCGTCCCTGAGCTCTGAGGGCAGTTCTTGTCACTATCAGAGCGTCCCTGAGATCTGGGGGCAGTTCTTGTCACTATCAGAGCGTCCCTGAGCTCCGAAGGCAGTTCTTGTCACTATCAGAGCGTCCCTGAGCTCCGAGGGCAGTTCTTGTCACTATCAGAGCGTCCCTGAGCTCCGAGGGCAGTTCTTGTCACTATCAGAGCGTCCCTGAGCTATGAAGGCAGTTCTTCCTTGTCCCAGATCTTGAGGAGCAGGGCATGCATGTGGCGCAGGAGCAATGGTCCGCCTTCCTTTAGGATTTCCCCTGGGATCCCATCTGGTCCGGCGGCCTTGGGGTTTCTCAGGGTTCTGATGGCATCTTGTACCTCAGGTCGCACTGGGAGGTGTCTCCTCTCATGGATCTCTGAGGGATTTGGTTAATAGCCTCCAGTTCAGTGGTGCTGTTGCGGTTCAGAAGCTCATGAAAGTGCTCTCTCCATCCGGTGTTGATTGCCTTGTTGTCCTTCAGCAATTTTTGTCCATCCTTAGAGCGCAGGGGGTTTAGGCCACGGTAACCGGGACCGTACACTGCCTTGGTGGCACTGAAGAAGCCTCTGGTATCACCAGTGTCTGCCAACCTCTGGATTTCCAGGACTCTTTCGGTCCACCATGTGTTGTTAAGCTCCCTCACCCTACGCTGGACAGCAGCCGTAGCTCTGGAGTGAGCCTCTCTTTGGCCTTGCAATTGATGTCATTCTGCCAGGCACAGAAGGCTTTCCTTTTCTTTGTAATGAGCTGCTCTATTTCTGTGTCGTTCTCATCAAACCAGTCCTGATGTTTTCTGGACTTGTGCCCAAGGGTTTTCTTGCAGGTGTTGAGAATGGTTGATTTGAGCAGACCCAGTCTACAAGTCCTTCATCAGCTGAATACAAAAAAGAGTTGAAAAAAAGGTTTAAATATATATATATATATATATATATATATATATATATATGAAACTTGTACTTTTTATATAGGTATATAAATGTCAATTGCTGTGGATAAACGCATCAGCCAAATCAATTAATATGACATGTAGTTTTCTAGCTTGCTATTTATTAATTTATTTATACATTTATAATATAAACATGTATTCATTTCTACATTTATTTCTTTAACAATATTTATTTCTAAATGTATTTATTCCTCCATGCATTTGTTTAAATCATTTATTTATTTCTACCTAATAAATTATTCCTTTATTTATTTTTAATTAAACGAGGAACCACAATTTATCAGAGATTTAGACAAGGAAGCTACATGCCACTCTTGTGTACAATTCCATTCTATGGTATCTACCAAACGAAACAGGAGATTTTCAAACAGGAAAGAGAACATTTCTAGTATCGAGCAGAACCTTCAGGTTTTCAGTGAAAGCTGGTCAGGCTTGGATGTAAGCTTAAAAAATGAACGCATTTCAACAACTGCGGAGCGGCGCAGCGGGCTAAGGTCGTGTGTGCTTCAAGAACGTCATGATGCAAGTTCAAAGCACGGTATTTTTTCTCCTGCGATATGTGCTGTTTTAAAACAAATACATTGTTTAATATAAATGGGGTGGATATCAAACTGCTTGCATTCCCTGGTTTGTTTTGACGTTGACCAACATGTGGAATCACAGGATTGGTAGATGTCCAGTTATTTAGCTTTTCTGTTTGAAAAGTCGCTACACACCCTTAAAAAGTAGAGGGAAGAGGAAGAGGAAGAAGAAGATGGAGAAGAAGAATTTGACCTTAGTTTGACGACTTATATCTCATTGTGTAGAAGTAGCGACCTACCTAAATCGCGATTTCGCGGAAATCGTGAAATTGAGGGGTCACAGCGAAATTCACCTCTTAGGGGCCAATGCATACAAAGAATATTTCGACTGATGATCGTTTCAAGATATTTCCCAAAGAAACTGCACATGTAGACTGAGGTAATTGTTTTGCATATCTTAGTGTGTCTTTGGAGAAAATACGATCGATCGCTATTTAGCTTCAGAATCACACATTAAACAAAAGACTACTTCAGAGGCTGCTGAACAGAACGTAAAATAAACAGCTTTCAGAAACCAAACTGGAAAGTCAGCGCAGACAAGAAGTGTTCCTGTCTGCAAGTTAAATCAGTACTGAAACGATCCAGCACAGCCACATGACAACGAACGTGCTGCATACATTGCCTTTATTAAAGTATGCCAGATGCCCTTGTGTAACCCAGTTTTTGGGCTGTTTCTAATCGATTTCCACATCTGTATAACTTGGCAAAGCTTTGCCTTAACTTCCAACCAATTTAGTGGATGCAGACATGCAGTCTCAATGCATGGGCAAGTCAACTGCAGGGGGATGCTGCATGCTCGCCTTTAACAAATGCCAGCACTCTGTTTTAGTAAGGAAGCAAGTACCACACTTTTTAGGCTTTATAGTGTTCTGAAATACTGTCTACTTAGGTTAATTTAATGTTTAAACAGGTCCGCGAAATGTCCACGAAATCCTAATTTTATTCCATAACATACCCGTGAAAAATACGTAAATTTACCGCGATTTAAGTAGACCCCTAATTATAAGAGGTATGTACGTTTTTTCACATTTGATGTAAGAGTGTTTCAGGCTTTTGGTGCAGATGGTAATTCTAAGTGATTTAGTTTTGCAGCTGCAACATGTTGAAAACAGCTAAACTCTTGGAGCTGTATAGAGACTCTCGGTCGTTTCAAACACGTTTTCTAACTCCTCTCAATCCCATGACAAAAACATCGTCAATGTAAAAATACAAGTGAGAAAAACGCAGCAGCCGTTTAAAGGGGTGATATCAAACACAAAAGCCCAAGTTAGGAGAAGCAATTAGGCCAATCTTGTCAAGCATCAAGCAAATAGGCACGCTTGGAAAGGTGCTGGGGCAAAAGATTCACACAATTCTTGCTTCTAACTTGGCTTTTTTGATCGCTCCACTTGAAATGCTCTTTGTATGACTTGAAGTGACTGAGACACACACTCACACACTCACACACACTGACA
>JAGXEW010000892.1:0-43219 GCA_030684275.1 Acipenser oxyrinchus oxyrinchus | reverse complement strand
TCTCACCAAGAACAAATGGTTTGTAGAGTAGCTCTCACCAGGAACAAAGGGTTTGGAGAGTAGCTCTCACCAGGAACAGGTTTGGAGAGTAGCTCTCACCAGGAACAGGTTTGTAGAGCAGCTCTCACCAGGAACAAAGGGTTTGGAGAGTAGCTCTCACCAGGAACAAAGGGTTTGGAGAGTAGCTCTCACCAGGAACAGGTTTGGAGAGTAGCTCTCACCAGGAACAGGTTTGTAGAGCAGCTCTCACCAGGAACAAAGGGTTTGGAGAGTAGCTCACCAGGAACAGGTTTGGAGAGTAGCTCACCAGGAACAGGTTTGTAGAGTAGCTCTCACCAGGAACAAAGGGTTTGTAGAGTAGCTCTCACCAAGAACAAATGGTTTGTAGAGTAGCTCTCACCAGGAACAAAGGGTTTGGAGAGTAGCTCTCACCAGGAACAAAGGGTTTGTAGAGTAGCTCTCACCAGGAACAAAGGGTTTGTAGAGTAGCTCTCACCAGGAACAAAGGGGTTGGAGAGTAGCTCTCACCAGGAACAAAGGGAACCACGCTTGGTTATACACATAGTCCCGGGCTGTAGATGTGCAACGGAGTATTCACATTTTGGGGGTCCTAGTTTAACAGAAATTGAACCCCAAAGAAAACGGTCTGACATCACTGCTATCGACTTAATTGCTAGGCAGAGTGACTTGTGACCGTTCCATTGCACTGAATAGGGAGACATGGAATATATAGTTTAGCACACTCGGGTCACATCTGTGCTTCTGTCTGGATTCAAATTGGTAATCAGTGATAATGTTTGTGATTGTGCTTTTAATACAGGGGAAACGAATAATCATTTTTCATTTTCTTTCCCCCTCTCACTTTTGTTGGTATGGTACGGTCGGGAATTCAATGATACCGTTCCATTCCACAAACAAATCTATGTTGCTGTAGGTATTAAACCTGTTAACTTCTCTGTGCTTTTAAATGATAAAATGTGAAAAATGAAAGTGACCTTGTGTATAGTGTTACTTATTATACAATTTTGATTAAATTAAACTGGTGGGGACGCAGCCTCTAGCATGTATAAGGAGACCAGACATCCTGTTTGGGACGGGCAGCCCCACTTTTGGAACACTGGTCTCGGGTCCCCAGAACGTTTCTTGGGATGCTGATTTCATCCCGCTTTTGTTCCCAGAGCATTATCGCTGGTAACAGAAATGACAGAATATTGTATTTTCATGCAAGCTGCTGTGTTTCTACTATATCTAACTTATTACAGTACAACACTTGATGTGACTAAAGAAGGTTGAACGACCAGGAGCATTAAAAAGTCGCTGTACAGCGTGTGCAAATCTGGAGAATTACTGAACAGTCAACGCTCATATTTGCAACCAATCACAGAGAATCGTAGGGGTTTATCCACTGACTGTTGCTAAAACGAACTGGTGGCTATCCTCATCTGAATCCTCACTGCCACTGTGTGAAGAGGTTAGACTGCTGTAGTCTAACAATAATGGCTCATACGGGTACTATTGTATTGTGTTGGAATTATTCTCTTCATCCATGATATTTGTATATCTGTGTGCAAACGACTTTCCTTCGGGTGTAGCTCTAGGCGACAATTGTGGATATCAACGCTGTCCTGTCACATCACTGTGCCATCTTTACAATGCAGTGAAGCTTGTCATGGTTTGAACACTTTGTGCATCAAAATAGCCCTTCACAACAATAGGAGGGGCTGTACAATATATTTGGAAACATATTTTCTATTGAAATAAGTCTATATTCACGCCACAGGTACCCTCTAAGAAACGTATGTCTCGAAAAATACAAATTAATTTATGAACTACAGTACTTATTTTAACATTTGTGAAATTCATATTTGTGAGATTCTTTTTATTTCTTTAAGTATACATATTGTGTTGTTTTTAGCAATAATGAAACACAATAGTTTCAGGTCCATGATGCCAATTTAATTTCTTTAAAAATATATTTACATAAAGAATACTAAGCTTCCTTAGAGGCATCTCTCTTTAATCTGGTGACCCCTTAACTTGTGTTAAATGTATATTCTATCCTGCAAAGTTTAAGAAGAAAATAGAGACAATGAAGTACTCATATTTAAGACTAATGGTATCTGTTGCATAGGTGTGATGGCTCTGTAAAGTATTTTACTTTATCACAGCTTTTAGTTTAATAGAAGAAAAACAATGATCCAATCAGAAACTGCAGTAGAAAACATATACAGAACAAGCACCACGTCATATTAAATGGTAAGAAATTCAATATTTTGAAAAAATGTGATTCTATGAAGTAACCATTTAATAAATAGAAATATTGAGATATGTAATGTTTTCATACAGGAAGGGCCTGGTTTGCAGACTGGACACTGGACGATAGAGAGAGAGAGAGAGAGAGAGAGAGAGAGAGAGAGAGAGAGAGAGAGAGAGAGAGAGAGAGAGTGGAAATCAAAGAGAATCTATGCAGTTTCTTAGCAGTAATCAGCAATAAAATAGAATCTGAGAATTTGATATTATTGAATTACAACTGTGTAATGTAATGACTACCTGATGACATTATAAAGACAATAAGATCATTTATTCACAAAGTTTTTGAAAATAAAAGATTCCACTCTGAATATCACCATGAGGCCATGCATTCACTTTCAATGTGATATTAGATCAAACATTGCCAAAATGAAAATAAAAACAGAGATCTTCCCGTAGCTTGGACGCTGGAAGTTATTCACAATATTTCCATACTGTCCCAGTTTAAGGAATTACAAATCTGGTCACCTCTAGCATGTAGCTAGTACAGCAATTGCAAGCAACGACACTGTTACAGTACCGATTTCTTTCAGAGGTGCGTACTGAGGTCCACATTTAGCAAAGTTTAACAAAATGCTGGTTGACAACAAGACATACATGATAACATGCTCCTGTTTACAGTGTTTAAAAGAATATTCTGAAATGAAAATGATTTTGTAAAGACATGAATGCATTTTATATGTTTATTCCTACCAAAAAACTTCTGCTGAGTTTGAAAATAAACATATTATTATTATTTGTTTATTTAGCAGACGCCTTTATCCAAGGCGACTTACAGAGACTAGGGTGTGTGAACTATGCATCAGCTGCAGAGTCACTTACAATTACGTCTCACCCGAAAGACGGCGCACAAGGAGGTTAAGTGACTTGCTCAGGGTCACACAATGAGTCAGTGGCTGAGGTTCGATTTGAACCGGGGACCTCCTGGTTACAAGCCCTTTCTTTAACCACTGGACCACTGCTCCGTATCACCAGATTTATATAGCCAAAATACAAACACAAAATGAATCATCCCCAATATTGTTTATTCGTTTATTAAAATGATATGATATTGCACTTCTAGACATTGTGTGCATGTGTTATTTGTGTATATTATTTATTATATTTGTATATTATTTGTATATTAATATCTGTATTATTACCTGTATTATCTGTATTATTATCTGTATTAATATCTTGTATTATAGCATATTCTACACATCAACAGATTTATATATCTCCATTTTAAAATTTAAACACAGAATTAATTATCCCCATATTGTTTATTAGTTTATTAAAATGATATGATATTGCAATTAATATAGTACTTGCCAATTTCAAACATGACAGAGTTGTAATTGATTGGAAAACATTTTAAACTCTGGCAATTGTGTTCCACAAAGGGAAAACCATCAGCCATGGTCACTATGTTGCCTGGGTGTGAAAAGATGAGCAATGGTTTCAGTGTAATGATACGCAATGCACACAACACATCAGACTGCCTAAAATCTATTTGACATGATCTTTCTAGAGAGAGTGGACAAAGCCATATACAACAAGAAGAATAACTGCCCTCAGCCCTCAGATAAACATTTTTCCCATTTGATTTGTCTTCAATAAATCTGGTTTTCAAAAGAAAAAAACATTACATACTTGGTGTGTGTCTCTTTCTTCTGTGCTGTTTAGTGTCTCAAGTTGTGTTTTCACCACTGCATTATGTGGCAGATAAGGTTGTTTGATTTTCCAGGATGCCTTCTGCAAAACAATGGAAATTCAATGGCATAAACTTTGTTGTAAAAGTCCAAAGGTTGGGAAATTGTAAGTTAAGGTAGCCACACAATATTAACTCTGCACCCTTATGTGTATGTTTCCCGTCACACTTGACATCACATATGACATCATCAATGGCACTGGCAATGACATCACTAAGTATTATTATTATTTATTTCTTAGCAGACGCCCTTATCCAGGGCGACTTACAATTGTTACAAGATATCACATTATTTTTACATGCAATTACATTATTTAGTAAGTACATGACAAATTCTCCCCGGAGACTGGCCATACGGACATAACACCTGGAAATCATAGTCCCTGTGATTGGTAACATGTTCAGTAACTGCATTATTGCCCGGCTTGCTCAAGGTCACAAGAGTTGCATAAAACAAATTCCAGTCGAGGTCTCCAGTCATTATGGCAAGTGGAGTTATTTAGATTGTTCTTAATGGACTATGTCTGGTGTTGAATTGCTCTGCTTGTGCTCAGAGAATAAATACCATTTCAGCTGCAGCACTTTGTTGTTGTCTTTGGAGATACGCTCCAAGGCAATGGATGAACTTTGAGCTGGGCTTATGTTTTTACTTAAACATGCATTACTTGCAGAGTTGTTCCTGTTCACACTGAAACCGTTAGCCAAGTTTTAGAGCCTGTTTATACAGGCTGATGAGCTGCAAGCACCTGGTTCACAACAAACAGGTCATCAACCTGAGGCTCGCGGTGACAGGAGGGGAAGGGGTGTCATTTATTGGTGGCACAGTGAATATATTTGAGATGCAAAGTAATGAACAGAAAATCAACTGTGTTAATTAGCGGAACTTTTATGCTTTCAAATATTTGTTGTGACGTGAATGAGCTTCGCTTGATAGACTGAGGAGGCTCAGCAGCTCTCTCAGAGCTTGCACTTTGAAATGAAATTAACGCTCTGTGAAAGACTGTGACACAGTCAAGTGGATTCCATTGATGTAAGGATGTTCAAAAGATGTCCAGAGGACAATACATCTACTTAATTAGTTAAGCTAATTAACCAGGGATCCACGCCGGTATTATCCCTGCCACCTGAAGCAAACGGAAGCTACAATGTTGTAGCTATTTGCTAGTGTGTATGTATCAATTACATTTAATTTCTAGGGATTGGTTTCTATCCTTTGTGCTCCATAAAATCTTTGAATAAAGGGATGTATTGTGGTCTGGGCTATGGACCAAGAACCTTGATGTTTGCAACTCAGTGGAAATCAAAAACCAAAACAGGTATTGCAGATATTTATATGTATTTATCTTCATTATGGGGTCCTGCTAAGCTAAAAAAACAACTTCAAAAGGCTAAAACATTAAGAGGCTTACATCATGCCCCCAATAAGCCTGCAGTGTACGGAATTGAGTATTAGTGCTGGAAACTCATTTACAAGTGATCATTAATTTTAACACCTAATTAAAGCCCAAAGGAGAAGCACTCGAGTTCTTTGGTTTAGAAGGGCAGATCAAAGGGCCTGTGCTTCATTCCCCTCTCTGAGTTGCAGTAGCGCAGCTCATATTGCTGCTCTGTTAGCTTTGAATAATGCATGCACTAGCCGTGTCACAGAATGCATTTGTTGTATTCCCTCATCTGTTACAGACGGAGGCACGCATTAGATCCCCGACTTCAAAAAGAATTTTGTATAAGCAGATGTCAGGCTTTCCTGTAAACAAATCCAAATCCATAAGACCCCTGGCTTCACTCTGACCCACAAGTGGCTCTCCTAACGGTAGGAATGTGAGCTTGCAGGGGCACTGGAAGTGTAAATCAGTTGTTTGCAGGTTGCAGCAGTTATAGCGTTATTGTTTTTGAGTGGTTCCTTGACGGTTTTATAATGGTAAAATAGTTTTATTCCTTCATGTGACAGGGTAGATAGAATCCCTGCACTGAAAAGCTCACCTCCCACCAGCAGAGGGAGCAGGAGGAACCTGTCCATCTAGCAGGCTTTGGCAACTACAGGGTTACTATTCCATAGGAGCCAGCTAGCTAGGACGCTGGTGGAGGGGAACGATGTGTACCTGGGTCCAATCCCAACTAAACAGGTAGGGAGCGGAGCTAAGGTGTACAAAGGGGCATCCTCTCCACTAGTCAGGGCAGTGTTCCTGGGACCGGGGAGAGCAGGCTGTGCTTGAAGAAAAACTGCTAAACTTTGCCTTTTGTAGACTGGCGAGGTACGCGGTTCTCCAGTACACTGAAGAGTATACCCACGCTGCTGACCATTGAAGAGTGTTCCCTGTCTGCAGCACCTGATTCTCTCTACTACAGCTCTGCTGTTCTCCTGGCAGCCTGAAGCGCCTCCACCCTGGAATCCCTGTGAATCCAAACTGCACGTTGTAAATAATTCACTGCATTTAAAGTCACAGTGCACAATTATTGTTTTGTTTATTTATGAAATTTTCATTGCACTTTGTGGCTTGTAAATAATAAAACCTGTTTTCCTCCGCACCCCATCTTTCTCTGTGTGTCATTTAAAGGGCCTTCCACACTTCGTCAATCAGATATTTAACAAGACCAGAAGCTAGTGTGACTCTGGGGAAATAGGAAATCTCCCAGTGGCGTACTTGAGTGAGCAGGACCTGTGTTTAATGTGCCTTCTGAAGGACAGCACATGTTACGGCACAGTCCTCGATTCCAGCAGCATGCTGAGACACTGATGACGCTCTGAGCCACCTGCACGGTGTCCTGCAGCTCCTGGTTTCCTTTCTCAGGTTCAGGTTCCATGGCGGAATGGAGCCTAATATGTTTATAAGAGAGTAAGAGAATGACCTTTGAACCCAAGAGTGCAGCCACACATGAGCAATCCTGAAGAGTAAGTGTGAATGGTTTCCTACCATTCAACCTGTGACTCAACTGTAGCTACCCTTGTAGTACAATCGTCCTTCAGTACAGAACCATTGCATGTGATGTACTTTAGATCATTCACGTTAAAGGGCATATTAGAAAATCAGTGTATGTATGAAATCGTTGTAGTTTTATTAATACATTAACAGTGTCTGAGTCTGAGCTCACGTTATTACTGCTTAATTGCCAATTTACCCTTTTCAGACACCAATGAATAAAATATAAACCAATACTATGTGATTGTGGGTTTGAAGTTGAATTATTTATTTTTACACATACAATTAATTTCTGAATGTTGAGCTAATGAATTATTTTCCAGTTTCAATGTAATAGATGATTGTGGTAAACAGTGTTGCTTTTGTTTGAGGGTGTGCAAACCCTGCGATCCATTTCCATAATGCATGGAATGTGAAAAGACTCCAGATATAAGAGGTGGGGAATTAACCAACTGTCCGTAACCTCACAGCTCAATCAGAATCAACATAAGCCTATAAGAAACTAAATCAACAGACAATGTTTCTGCTAGTGCCTTCTTCAGTACACCTCTGTGTCTGAATTTACTGTATAATTAATACATGAGAAACATTGGTCTCTGCTTCCTTCTTCAGTACACCTCCGTGCCTGTATTTACTGTATAATTAATACATGAGAAACATTGGTCTCTGCTTCCTTCTTCAGTACACCTCCGTGCCTGTATTTACTGTATAATTAATACATGAGAAACATTGGTCTCTGCTTCCTTCTTCAGTACACCTCCGTGTCTGTATTTACTGTATAATTAATACATGAGAAACATTGGTCTCTGCTTCCTTCTTCAGTACACCTCCGTGCCTGTATTTACTGTATAATTAATACATGAGAAACATTGGTCTCTGCTTCCTTCTTCAGTACACCTCCGTGTCTGTATTTACTGTATAATTAATACATGAGAAACATTGGTCTCTGTTTCCTTCTTCAGTACACCTCCGTGTCTGTATTTACTGTATAATTAATACATGAGAAACATTGGTCTCTGCTTCCTTCTTCAGTACACCTCTGTGCCTGTATTTACTGTATAATTAATACATGAGAAACATTGGTCTCTGCTTCCTTCTTCAGTACATCTTTGTGTCTGTATTTACTGTATATTAATACATGAGAAACATTGCCAATTTGTATAAGAGCTGTGCAACAGTAGCATGGAGTAGAACAAGGTTCTGCTTTGCCTAGTCTCATTCCTGACTCCATTCATATTTTATAAGTTCATGTGACATGTGTAGGGTCTCTTATTGCTATAAGAGATGGCATCTCATGCAGTTTGTTAATGTGACATGTATAGGGTTCAATGATGACACCCTACACACGATGTATTCTCTTTATGAATCAGACTGTGTTCAGTGATATGAGACACCCTACACACGATGTATTCTCTTTATGAATCAGACTGTGTTCAGTGATATGAGACACCCTACACACGATGTATTCTCTTTATGAATCAGACTGTGTTCAATTATATGAGATACCCTACACACCATGTATTCTCTTATTATAATATAATACTATTAAACATTGAAAGAGTTGTTGTGTTTTTAACTTCTGGAACCAAAACAAGGTGTTAGATGTGTGGACAGTTGTTTTGACGGCATCTTGTTTGTGCAACTTTCCAGGCTACCAGTTTAGCAAAGTGTGTTAGACCTCTGTTTTGAAGGAGCGAGGAATACATTATGTGCTCACTGGGTTGAATAGTAAGTATTGGTTGCCTGGTGGGACTTTTCCCCACTGTCCCAATGAAATGGAGTACAAGAACTAAATACGGTTATATGTGTTTTGTACCCTGGACCATGATACAAAAAGAGCAACAACATATACTTCATTAACTGAACTTTTGCAATGATACTAGTAAAGAAAAACACTTAGATATCAAACAAGTAAAATTACAGTCACATTATTATGTAGTAAAATCTCTCTATCAGTGCTTTCAACTTACAAGTCGTGGACAGTTATCGCTAAGGCCATAAAATGTGACCGCCTGAGTGGAACCACAGCTAGTCAATAATATTACGATTGGGCAATACACTATAAAACAAGCTGACACTGCACGGCAGCACAATTCAAGACCCTTCAGATGAATCTGGGATTGTCAATGTCAGCAAGGCATGCACACCTCATTCTTGACTTGAACACCCTCTGCCATTCAGTCCCGTGCCTCTCATTAGCAGAGGCAGTTCATCGTGCTGAACTGTGACACATTGTGTTGTGTGCAGGTTTTGTGATGTGGACCTGGTCTGTAGGGAGCCAGACTGAGAGCAGAAACTATTTTTAAACAAACAGGACTTCCAGATATCTGTCAGTCACTCAATGTAGAGCAAAACGTGACACTTTGATGAACTGGAAGGAATACATGTGCTGACAATGCTGTTATTAATGAATCGCAAGTGCTGATACGTAATGATTGTTCTCCAGTGTACACGGTAGATTACGGAAACACCAGATCAGAGTTTAAGAAAACATGCTTGCGGGAAGAATTTGTGTGAGTGCATCACTAATTTAATTGAAAAGATGTTCTCCAGACCAAGCCTGTCTTTACAATGCTACTGATGGAGCCAGATTGAAGCAGGAGCCTGAATGCATCAGGCGTTCTCCCTCTGCTTGTATCTGACACACAACACTTCATTGAAAATACATAAGAACATAACAAAGGTTGCAAATGAGAGGAGGCCATTCAGGCCATCTTGCTCATTTGGTTGTTTGTAGCTTATTGATCCCAGAATCTCATTAAGCAGCTTCTTGAAAGATCCCAGGGTGTCGGCTTCAACAACATTACTGGGGAGTTGGTTCCAAACAATCACAATTCTCTGTGTAAAAAGTGCCTCCTATTTTATGTTTTGAATGCCCCTTTATCTAATCTCCATTTGTAACCCCTGGTCCTTGTTTCTTTTTTCGATCGAAAAGTCCCCTTGAATGCTTGAATCAGATCGCAGCGTAGTCTTCTTTGTTCAAGACTGAATAGATTAAATTATTTTAACCTGTCTGCATATGACATGCCTTTTTAAACCCAGAATACTTCTGGTCACTCTTCTTTGCACTCTTTCTTGAGCAGCAATGTCCTTTTTGTAGCGAGGTGACCAGAACTGAACACAATATTCTAGATGAGGTCTTACTAATGCATTGTAAAGTTTTAACATTACTTCCCTTGATTTAAATTCCTTTTTTTATTGCTTCCCCACATTGTCTAGATGAAGACATTTCTGAGTCAACATAAACTCCAAGGTCTTTTTCATAGATTCCTTCTTCAATTTCAGTATCTCCCAAATGATATTTATAATGCACATTTTTATTTTCTGCGTGCCGTACCTTACACTTTTCTATATTAAATGTCATTTGCTATGTGTCTGCCCAGTTCTGAATGCTGTCTGGATCATTTTGAATGACCTTTATTGCTGCAACGGTGTTTGCCACTCCTCCTTTTTAGCAAATTTAACAAGTTTGCTTAATATACCAGAATCTAAGTCATTAATGTAGATTAGGAATAGCAGAGGACCTAATACTAATCCCTGTGGTACTCCACTGGTTACCTTGCTCCATTTTGAGGTTTCTCCTCCAATCAGTACTTTCTGTTTTCTACATGTTAACCACTCCCTAATCCATGTGCATGCATTTCCTTGAATCCCTACTGCGTTCAGTTTGAGAATTAATCTTTTATGCAGGACTTTGTCAAAAGCTTTCTGGAAATCTAAATAAACCATGTCATATGCTTTGCAGTTATCCATTGTCGATGTTGCATCCTCAAAAAATCAAGCAGGTTAGTTAGACACGATCTCCTTTCCTAAAACCATGCTGACTGTCTCCCAGGATACTGTTACCATATAGCAATTTTCCATTTTGGATCTTATTATAGTTTCCATAAGTTTAGATATAATAGAAGTCAGGCTTATTGGTCTGTAGTTACCTGGTTCGGTTTTGTCTCCCTTTTGTGGATTGGTATTATGTTTACAATTCTCCTTCCTTTCCTTTCTGAAGTCTGACATTTTCTCTTAATGAAACAAGACCTGTAATCTTTGTCTTTCTAAAACTTTAGCAGAAGAGAACATGTCAAGTGGCATTGTGCAAATCACAGACAATCAGAATTTTCAAATACATTTTGCTTATATTCAGGCATGATGGACTTCTCAAGTAAAGCACTTCTAGCTTCAAGTCCTTCAAGCACGTTGCTCTGCGCTCATGTGGTCTGTGAAGGATGTGACCCTGCCGATGTGCTGATGTATCTGTGCCATGCTGCCCCTGCAGCAGGGTGCTCAAGGGGAGGAGTCTCTGGGTTTTCTATTTTTAACTCAACCTTTAAACTCATTTTTGCATCATGATGTCTAATTACATTAGCATACAATCGCAATTAGGTGGAAAAAGGCATCTGAGCTTTCGCATGACTAATTCAGTTATCAAAACACATCAGTGTCTGTTATTGTTTTTCATCTCATCTAACAAAAAAAGCAACAACTTTGAAGCTGGGGAAACAAGGGTGTTAATTTCAGACAGAAGGGTGAATCAGCTGCATGGCAGTCATTATGTTCTTTTATGTAAAAGTCATAGATAATACAATTGGATGTGCCCTGCAGCCCAAAACTGATCAGTTTTAATGATTAAACTTAGAATTCATGATACAGATTGACAATGATCGCTGCACTTTTAGACAATTTAGAATAACTTTCTAGTTTTGGTAAAACGTCTGAAGGAAATGGTGCACATACAGTACATAAGGACAACCCAATGTTTACAACCAGCATGTCTACAACGGAAAAGGAGGAGCCACTTTTTCTTTTTCACCCATGGAATAGTAAATGTGTATTTTAATTTACTGGATGTGCCTGTAATGCATAAACATTAGGGCCATTTTATTTCTAATCCCATGGTGCAGCTTGGCTTCCACAGTGTGTTTACAGGGGACCAGCCTCCTCTTAAGGATTGTGGCAAGGTGCCCGCCCTTTTATTATTTATTTAAGCATTATTATTATTATTAGTAGTATTATTATTATTATTATTATTATTATTATTGTATTTGTGTGCTGATGGAGAAAAGCCGTCCGACATTATTGTTTATTGTTTGAGACTGGCGAAAAGCCAGTCTCGTACAGTGTAGCTGGTGGGGATGGGGTTAAATCTCCATCCCAGTAAAGTCCGTGGGAATGTGGCTGGAGCCTTAATAAGGTAATTGTCTAATAGGTAATTAAGGCTCCAGCCACAGTATAAAAGACCCAGTCCGTGCTCAGGCGGGATTGTTGTTGTGAGGAGAAATAAGTAGAAAGAGCGAACAAGGTACTCATTATTATATAGAGGAATTATTTGTTATTTCCCTGTTTTGTTTGCCCAGCGTCCCCTTTTCTTTGTGTTTTGTTAAACTGTTTGTTTTATTTAATAATAAACACCCTGAGAACAGCCATAGTGCCTCGGTTTCACCCATACATTCTGTCGTTTGTTTTCATTTCCTGGTCTGATGTCACCACCCACACGCACCACTCTAACCATCTGTGACAAAGATGTATGATAATAACATATTATTAAATCCCTATACACCTTGTTGCTCTGCTAAAAGTAAATGGATTCATTCTAACCCTTACAGAAATGAAAGCTAACGGTCAAAGCACAGCAAAAGAATTGTACAGCACTGTGAGTCCCAGTGAACCACTGGGGAATGGGGTTCAGCATTCTAAAAAAAACATGTTTCATGGTAAAGAACAGTGAATGCATGCTGTGGCATAAACACGTGTTTACTTGCACATGGTTCGCTAATCGTTAAAGGTTTGAATGACTGTCCTTTCCACCAAGATTGTTTTCCAGAGGAACCCGTATCCTTCTGCGTGTTTCTGCAGGTCTAAATCAAGGAGGCTCACTGTGGCACGGTTGCATTTGATTTGTCTCAAATGATCGCTCTGATCTTTTCCAAGAATGTTATGCAACCTTCATCATTCTCTTTCCCTGCCTGCCTGCTTGCCTCTCTCCCTGCCTGCCTCCCTGTCCAGTGAGCTTTTTCATTTTATCTCAATTATTCTGCAGGGAACTGTGACAGTCTGGCTCGCAATGGTGAAGTGTGGTGACGCCACGGACCAGGAAGTAACTGAATCACAACAATGGATGGGCAGGTGAAACTGAACGCAACAGCGTTCAGCTGATTTTATTAATAAACAAAACAAATGATTTGAACAAAAACAACAAAACAAAAGGGCACAAGGGCCAAACGAATCAGACAGACAAACAAGTAAGTGTCGTGCTAGCTAATCCAGCACGTTTTAGCAATTGTTATTTCTGTTTCCTCACTATCTCCCCGCACCTCCTCTCTGCACCCAACCCTGCAGCACGGACAGCTGCAGGTTCTTATACTCTGGCCGAGGGGTTAACTAGTTGTTAATTATCTTATTACCCTCGGCCAGAGTCTGCACGTTGGTAAGGATGCATGACTGTCAGCTAGTTACATAATCAGTAGCTGATCAGTCATCATCCTCACGGGTTTTTAAATATAAATAATAAAAATACGTGGCGCTGTCATCCGCCGCAAACAATAATACAAATAATAATAATAGGGCGGGACACTCCACACATGCCCCCTTGTGTGCAGCACACATGGCCTTTTCGGCCACCTCCCCCTTATTCCCTAAAGTCCCGGCTAGCAGTCCTGGCCCAGGAACAGGGGAAGCAAGGTGTCTCCGGGCGGCCACGGCGGGATGTCCTCCTCCCACCCCAACAACTGTAGTGTCCTAGTGGACCACGCACAGGCCGGCTCCTCTGGCCAGAAAAATTTTGGGGTGGTCTCCAGACCTGCCCCCTTCTTCATGGCCGCAGCTCCCCTCCGTGGGGCTCCGGCCACCCTTTCTCCTGCAGCGAAATTGCTGCGGGGAGCTGGTCTCCTGACCTCCCCCTTCTTCATGGCTGGCAGCTGCCCTTCATGGGGCTCCAGCCACAGTATTTCCTGCTGCGAAAGTGCGGCTAGGGGAGCTGGTCTTCTGACCTTCCCCACTTCTTCGTGGCGGCAGCTGCCCTTCATGGGGTTCCAGCCATAGTATTTCCTGCTGCGAAGTGCGGCTGGGGAGCTGGTCTCCTGACCTCCCCTTTTCCGTGGTAGGCAGCTCCCTTCATGGGGCTCCAGCCACAGTATTTCCTGCCGCATGGCAGGACTGGTAGCGACCCCAGGCAAAACAGGACCCTCGGGAGGCGAAGGTAGCAGCTGCAGACCTTCGGCAGGCAACGGCAGCAGCAACGGACCTCGGGAGGCGGCGGCAGCCGCAGCGGACCCTCGGGAGGCGGCGGCAGCAGCAGCGGACCCTCGGGAGGCGACGGCAGCAGCAGCGGACCCTCGGGAGGCGGCGGCAGCAGCAGCGGACCTTCGGGAGGCGGCGGCAGCAGCAGCGACCCTCGGGAGGCGGCAGCAGCAGCGGCAGCGACCCTCGGGAGGCGAACTCGGGAGGGGAGCCCCTTGCCATGGAGGCGGCAGCGGGGCTCCACTTCTCCTCGTTCCCTGTAACTGGTGGCTCTCCAGGCGTCGCGGAGCAACAGGCAGCCCCAGGCGATGCGGAGCAACAGGCAGCCCCAGGCGATGCGGAGCAACAGGCAGACCCAGGCGATGCGGAGCAACAAGCAGCCCCAGGCGTCGCGGAGCAACAGGCATCCTTGGGCGGTGCGAAGCAGGCATCCTTAGGCGGTGCGAAGCAGGCATCCTTGGCGGTGCAAGGCAGGCATCCTTGGGCGGTGCGTAGCAGGCATCCTTGGGCGGTGCGTAGTAGGCATCCTTGGGCGGTGCGAAGCAGGCATACTTAGGCGGTGCGAAGCAGGGCAAGAGCAGTCCTTCCCATGACGGTGGATGTGGAACCAGCAGGTATTCACCCTCTGCTGGTGGAGGTGGGAGGGAAAGCAGTCCTCCCACGGCGGCTGAGGCAGAACCAACAGGCATTCACCCTCTGCTGGTGGAGCTGGGAGCGGCAAGCAGTCCTCCCACGGCGGTTGAGGCGGAACCAGCAGGCATTCACCCTCTGCTGGTGGAGGTGGCGGAGGCAGAGGCAACTCCTGCTGCTCTGCTCCTGGCGGTGGTGGAGACAGAAGCTGCTCCTGCTGCTCTGCTCCTGGTGGTGGTGGAGACAGAGGCAGCTCCTGCTGCTCTGCTCCTGGTGGTGGTGGAGACAGAGGCAGCTCCTGCTGCTCTGCTCCTAGTGCTGGAGACAGTGGCGAGGGCTCCTCACCTCTAATGCTGGAGACGGGAGCAATGGCTCCTCTCCTCTGGCGCTGGAGAAGGCAGCGATGACTCTTCTCCTCTGGCGCTGGAGAAGGCAGCACTGGCTCCTCTCCCTCTGGGTTGGAGACGGCAGCAATGGCTCCTCTCCCTCTGGCGCTGGAGACGGCAGCAACGCTCCTCTCCCTCTGGCGCTGGAGATGGCAGCAACCGCCTCTCTCCCTCTGGCACTGGAGACGGCAGCAGCAGCTCCTCCTTCTGGTGCTGGAGACGGCAGCCATGGCTCCTCTCCTCTGGCGTTGGAGACGGCAGCAATGGCTCTCTCCTTCTGGCGCTGGAAACAGCAGCAAGGCCCCTCCCATATCTGCAGCCAGGTAGTTGAGCACCATGGCTGCGATGTCTGGGAGGGATGCTGGGTGGTGTTTCTGTTCCCAGGCCTCCCAGCGCTCCCCATCTCGCCCACAAGAGGTTGATCACAGCAGGGAAGGCGACCATGATATCCCTCTCAGGCTCCGCCAGCCAGTCCCAGATCCCCTCAGATGAGACAGGATTCTTCCACCTCAGAGGATGTGGGTCCTCTCTCACCCTTGCTGGATGCTCAGGCTCCTTCCTCTCCTGCCATGGAGGGGTTGGTCCAGTGCCACGTGACCGACCTCACCAACCGCATAGCACCACTCCTCACCCTTCAGGCAGGAGAGGCAGACGTCCAGTGTGGTAAGGACCCGCTGCTGTTGCTGCGCCTCCTGCTGCTGTTGTTGTTGCTGCTGCTGCTTTCTCCTCCGGCTACTTTTCCCCATTTTTTTTTTTCCTTTCAAAAACACACAAAAAATACTTTTGAAAAAACAAAAAACGTCCTTTTCCTTCCTGGTCCGACTGTTGGAGGCGTTGTTTTGTCCCACGCAGGACACCATATGTGACAGTCTGGCTCGCAGTGGTGAAGTGTGGTGACGTCACGGACCAGGAAGTAACTGAATCACAACAATGGATTGGCGGGTGAAATTGAACGCAACAGCGCTCAGCTGATTTTATTAATAAACAAAACAAATGATTTGAACAAAAACAACAAAACAAAAGGGCACGAGGGCCAAACGAATCAGACAGACAAACAAGTAAGTGTCGTGCTAGCTAATCCAGCACGCTTTAGCAATTGTTATTTCTGTTTCCTCTCTATCTCCCCGCACCTCCTCTGCACCCAACCCTGCAGCACGGACAGCTGCAGGTTCTTATACTCTGGCCGAGGGGTCTGCATCGTTTAGTAAGGATGCATGACTGTCAGCTAGTTACATAATCAGTAGCTGATCAGTCATGCATCCTCACGGGTTTTTAAATATAAATAATAAGAAATACGCTTCGCTGTCATCCGCGCAAAACAATAATACAAATAATAATAATAGGGGCGGGACACTCTGCCACAGGAACTCAAAGTGTTTTTAACAAGTTTTAAGTATCATAAAAGTCCCAAGTTATATGTTTTCAGTATCATAAAGTCCCAAGTTATATAAACCTCTCCAAGCTTGCTCAGCTTGATGCAGAACAATAATCATGCTACTGCACCATTACTGAGAGACGCTCTTGCGGTGCTGCTACACAGTACGAACAGACGGTCCTCAGAGGGTAAATGTCAACGCAATGTGTTCATCTGCGATGAGTCCCTCATACTACACATTAAACCGCTAAAGAATTCCCTCGCTGTTTCTTTTTTCCAGCACTCTGTCCTTCATGTGCTTCATGTCCTTCACTTTAAAATTGTGGGAAGTATTAACAAGTAAATACATGTACAATACCCAATCAAGAGCAACTAGCTGATCTGTGTAATGGTTTTAATTAATTAGCACTCTCAATTATTAATTACTTCCAACCAAGCTCAAGATCCGAAAGTGAAACACAGTCGAACAATAACAACACAACACAGTTATATAGTCTATACATTTTATCAAAGTGAGTTCAGTAATACACAATAACAACACAACACAGTTATATAGTCTATACATTTTATCAAAGTGAGTTCAGTAATACACAATAACAACACAACACAGTTATATAGTCTATACATTTTATCAGTGAGTTCAGTGATATGGTACAGAAGTGAGAAAGTTAATTAGTGTCAAAATAATCAGTACATTAAGTTTAGCAATGGATAATATTCAGTTAATATTTCAACTAAATGTGACATGTCAATTATAAGTATATTATAATTTATCAACATTTATATTTGCCTTTCTATAATAATAGCAAGGTTCAACAATCAAATAGCATGAACAAAACACGTAGAAAGGATAACTGTTTGAATATATAGATATATATGAGTCAGGTTAATGATCAAAATGCAAACTCAGTAAATTCTAATTAACAAGATATTATGAAATCGCAATCAATTCTTAGCAATCTGTTGTTTAATAATATATATATATCCCTTAATTAGAATTCACGGCACCTAAACTTAACACCCATTATATTTGTTCTTATCCATTGAGTATTTATTCTAACATCAACTTCAATTAAGTAGATCGCTTCAATTATTTTCACTCTGTCTGACTGACATTATTTCAATCTGCTTTTACACTGGCCCCTGATTTATACAGTACAGCGACTTATGGCCACACCCTTTTACTTTATAACTCTCTCTCTCTCTCTCTCTCTCCTTATATATTACATTTCCACATACAGATTCTGTTAAATCTCTCTTAGTTGAACTGGGAATACTCAATGCTTGTCTTGCAGAGTCGATGCAGGGTATAATTCAGTGTCTGTTGTTCTATTTCTGTCCGTGGGCCGACTTGCAGTAGCGTTTGTCTGTATTCCTGGTCAGACAACCCAGTCTCGCTCAGTATATAGGAAATCTTGCTGTAAATTGGACCGGTGCCAGCAGGCCAAATCAGTTCATTAATTTATCGGTTCAACATTTGTTGATCTTTCCTCTTTCTCTGATGGTGATCCAGTTGGTATTATTCTCTTTCCGCCTTTGTGTTATTTAGGTTTCTCACAATTTTAACCCCATTCTGGGGTGTTCCTTTTGAATATTGTGAAGAGCTAATTGGTTAGGCTGCTCTTTCCTTTCTCTGACTTATTCGCTGCTTGATGTTGAAAGCAGCATTGCAGTTCAAGATGTTACGCGGCTCTATCCTTTCTCTGTGCTTGCTAAATGCTGATAGCAGAGTCCCTTTTTCCGACTGACTGTAATATTCACTGGAACAAAGAACATCTTTTCCCTTAATTAAAATGATTCTCTTCCCAACGTGTCACCTTGACAACCAGGTGGATCCATACTTGCTATCTCTTACTATTCAGAGGCCTATTCCAGGCTCAGGAATTCAGCAGGGCCTGTCTTCCCTCAATACTTATCAGATGTTACTATGGTGACCAGGGGCCTACTTCTTTCCAAGCCACACTGTTACAAACTCCTCAACTTTGTTTCTCGTGCTAGAGCATTGCAGCAAAATGTAACCCCTTAAACAGTATGGCCCTACATTAATCACAAATACAGTAACAGTTTAAAATGCAGCAAATTGATCCTGCAGAATTTAGCATCCCTCTGTAACACACAGAGTATAAAACATCTCGGATCACTCTAAAGCTACTTGAATGGAAATCACAATGATAGCCGCCTTAACATTCTTACATAAAATAATCAGCAAAGTATGATCATGATTATTTTCAATTCAATTCATCAAGTACTAACGGATTGAAAGAGAAACATATTGTACAGCATTCATCATAATTAAACACATTCTTCAATCGCATTATATTGGATCACTTTTTCCAAACTTTGAGAAACTTCAACGGCAGTATCATTTGTATTTGTTGTCTAATTGTATTACTACAACTTAGATTTCGTTCGACTGATTATTTGAAACCCCTAAACACGTTTTCATTTCACCTCCAATCAGACAATTGTCACACGGTGACATTGGCCCCTTACAAAGCCCCAGTTAAACACTATTATAGTGTGTTTACTTGTTTTGTTTTGCACTCTTTATATGATTTCTTTATTTACTTTTGAGCATGTTTCTAAATATATATTGTTAGTAGAACTTGCCTTATTCTTTTGACATGGGGCACATGGTAGAAATTGTTTGTGCATGGAGCACGGGCTGTGAGAAGGGGACCATAGGAAGTGAAGGACCGCTGGAAGTAAAGGCTGTTGGGAAATGTAGTTGTTTGGGCAAGGTGAAGTGCTGCCATAGAGTCAGATACAAAGATAAAATGTAGTGAATTGACTGTGTATTAGTGGCGAAGTTTGAAGGAGCCTCACCAAAACACAGGGCTGCCCTTTGGAGCTGCTGTTTATGAAGAGGTCAAAGAACAGAGAGAGCTCCGAGCCTCACCAAAACACAGCTGCCCTTTGGATCTGCTGTTTATGAAGAGGTCAAAGAACAGAGAGAGGCTCCGAGCCTCACCAAAACACAGCGCTGCCCTTTGGAGCTGCTGTTTATGAAGAGGTCAAAGAACAGAGAGAGAGAGGCTCCGAGCCTCACCAAAACACAGGGCTGCCCTTTGGAGCTGCTGTTTATGAAAAGGTCAAAGAACAGAGAGAGGCTCGGAGCCTCACCAAAACACAGGGCTGCCCTTTGGAGCTGCTGTTTATGAAGAGGTCAAAGAACAGAGAGAGGCTCGAGCCTCACCAAAACACAGCACTGCCCTTTGGAACTGCTGTTTATGAAGAGGTCAAAGAACAGAGAGAGGCTCCGAGCCTCACCAAAACACAGCGCTGCCCTTTGGAGCTGCTGTTTATGAAGAGGTCAAAGAACAGAGATAGAGAGATGCTCGGAGCCTCACCAAAACACAGGGCTGCCCTTTGGAGCTGCTGTTTATGAAGAGGTCAAAGAACAGAGAGAGGCTCCAGAGCCTCACCAAAACATAGGGCTGCCCTTTGGAGCTGCTGTTTATGAAGAGGTTAAAGAACCGAGAGAGAGGCTCAGAGCCTCACCAAAACACAGGGCTGCCCTTTGGAGCTGCTGTTTATGAAGAGGTCAAAAACAGAGAGAGAGGCCCCGAGCCTCACCAAAACACAGCGCTGCCCTTTGGAGCTGCTGTTTATGAAGAGGTCAAAGAACAGAGAGAGAGAGAGGCTCCGAGCCTCACCAAAACACAGGGCTGCCCTTTGGAGCTGCTGTTTATGAAAAGGTCAAAGAACAGAGAGAGGCTCAGAGCCTCACCAAAACACAGGGCTGCCCTTTGGAGCTGCTGTTTATGAAGAGGTCAAAGAACAGAGAGGATCCGAGCCTCACCAAAACATAGGGCTGCCCTTTGGAGCTGCTGTTTATGAAGAGGTTAAAGAACAGAGAGAGAGGGCTCCGAGCCTCACCAAAACACAGGGCTGCCCTTTGGAGCTGCTGTTTATGAAGAGGTCAAAGAACAGAGAGAGAGGCTCCGGAGCCTCACCAAAACACAGGGCTGCCCTTTGGAGCTGCTGTTTATGAAGAGGTGTGACAAAGACGACTGAGCGGTGACGTCACGGCAGAAGCAGGAAGGATACTGACACCAGGCATGTACTGCAGTTTAAAGGCGCCGCCGCTTTTATTTTTAAATAACAAAAGAAATAAAATATTTGAACAAAACACTGTGCTCACAGAGCAAAATAAAAGAGTAAACGAAAACAAATCTCGAGCACAAAAATACAAACAAAGGTCAGGCTGGGCAGATTGCCTTCACTGTTCCTATGTTCTTTTAAATCACGTTGCTCTCGCTCCTTCTCTGAACTCCCACAACAACCACACCGAGCTAGAGAGCTGCAGCCTTTTTATATCGTGGCGAGGGGTTTAACTAGCTTGCAAGTAATTATTCTATTACCCCTCGCCACAATCTGCACGAGTTTATTATTACTATGTGGATGGGGCTGCCCATCCACGTTACTCAACAATAACAAATGTACGGCGCGCCGTCATATAAACAAAACAACTGGCGCGCCGTCATAAATATAATACAATAAAAATAAATAAACAATACAAAATAAACACAGGGCGGAGGGGACCGCGCTCTAAAATAAAATAAACAAAACAATGTACAGGGCTGCTCGCCCTGTTACAAGAGGTTAAAGAACAGAGAAAGGCTCCGGAGCCTCACCAAAACACAGGGCTGCCCTTTGGAGCTGCTGTTTATGAAGAGGTCAAAGAACAGAGAGAGCCCCAAGAGCCTCACCAAAACACAGCGCTGCCCTTTGGAGCTGCTGTTTATGAAGAGGTCAAAGAACAGAGATAGAGAGAGGCTCCGGAGCCTCACCAAAACACAGGGCTGCCCTTTGGAGCTGCTGTTTATGAAGAGGTCAAAGAACAGAGAGAGTCTCCAGAGCCTCACCAAAACACAGCACTGCCCTTTGGAGCTGCTGTTTATGAAGAGGTCAAAGAACAGAGAGAGGCTCCAGAGCCTCACCAAAACACAGCACTGCCCTTTGGAGCTGCTGTTTATGAAGAGGTCAAAGAACAGAGAGAGGCTCGAGCCTCACCAAAACATAGGGCTGCCCTTTGGAGCTGCTGTTTATGAAGAGGTTAAAGAACCGAGAGAGAGAGGCTCCGGAGCCTCACCAAAACACAGGGCTGCCCTTTGGAGCTGCTGTTTATGAAGAGGTCAAAAACAGAGAGAGAGGCCCCGGAGCCTCACCAAAACACAGGGCTGCCCTTTGGAGCTGCTGTTTATGAAGAGGTCAAAGAACAGAGAGAGAGAGAGGCTCCAGAGCCTCACCAAAACACAGCTGCCCTTTGGAGCTGCTGTTTATGAAGAGGTCAAAGAACAGAGAGAGGATCCGAGCCTCACCAAAACATAGGGCTGCCCTTTGGAGCTGCTGTTTATGAAGAGGTCAAAGAACCAGAGAGAGAGGCTCCGAGCCTCACCAAACACAGGGCTGCCCTTTGGAGCTGCTGTTTATGAAGAGGTCAAAGAACAGAGAGAGAGGCTCGGAGCCTCACCAAAACACAGGGCTGCCCTTTGGAGCTGCTGTTTATGAAGAGGTGTGACAAAGACGACTGAGCGGTGACGCCACGGCAGAAGCAGGAAGGATACTGACACCAGGCATGTACTGCAGTTTAAAGGCGCCGCCGCTTTTATTTTTAAATAACAAAAAGAAATAAAATATTTGAACAAAAACACTGTGCTCACAGAGCAAAATAAAAGAGTAAACGAAAACAAATCTCGAACACAAAAATACAAACAAAGGTCAGGCTGGGCAGATTGCCTTCACTGTTCCTATGTTCTTTTAAATCACGTTGCTCTCGCTCCTTCTCTGAACTCCCACAACAACCACACCGAGCTAGAGAGCTGCAGCCTTTTATATCGTGGCCGAGGGGTTTAACTAGCTTGCAAGTAATTATTCTATTACCCTCGCCACAATCTGCACGAAGTTTATTAATTACTATGTGGATGGGGCTGCCCATCCACGTTACTCAACAATAACAAATGTACGGCGCCGCTCATATAAACAAAACAACTGGCGCCCGTCATAAATATAATACAATAAAAATAAATAAACAATACAAAATAAACACAGGGGCGGAGGGGACCGGGCTCTAAAATAAAATAAACAAAACAATGTACAGGGCTGCTCGCCCTGTTACAAGAGGTTAAAGAACAGAGAAAGGCTCCGGAGCCTCACCAAAACACAGGGCTGCCCTTTGGAGCTGCTGTTTATGAAGAGGTCAAAGAACAGAGAGAGGCTCCGGAGCCTCACCAAAACACAGGGCTGCCCTTTGGAGCTGCTGTTTATGAAGAGGTCAAAGAACAGAGAGAGGCTCCAGAGCCTCACCAAAACACAGCACTGCCCTTTGGAGCTGCTGTTTATGAAGAGGTCAAAGAACAGAGAGAGGCTCCGAGCCTCACCAAAACATAGGGCTGCCCTTTGAGCTGCTGTTTATGAAGAGGTTAAAGAACCGAGAGAGAGGCTCCGAGCCTCACCAAAACACAGGGCTGCCCTTTGGAGCTGCTGTTTATGAAGAGGTCAAAAACAGAGAGAGAGGCCCCGAGCCTCACCAAAACACAGGGCTGCCCTTTGGAGCTGCTGTTTATGAAGAGGTCAAAGAACAGAGAGAGGCCCCAAGAGCCTCACCAAAACACAGCGCTGCCCTTTGGAGCTGCTGTTTATGAAGAGGTCAAAGAACAGAGATAGAGAGAGGCTCCGGAGCCTCACCAAAACACAGGGCTGCCCTTTGGAGCTGCTGTTTATGAAGAGGTCAAAGAACAGAGAGAGGCTCCAGAGCCTCACCAAAACACAGCACTGCCCTTTGGAGCTGCTGTTTATGAAGAGGTCAAAGAACAGAGAGAGGCTCCAGAGCCTCACCAAAACACAGCACTGCCCTTTGGAGCTGCTGTTTATGAAGAGGTCAAAGAACAGAGAGAGGCTCCGAGCCTCACCAAAACATAGGGCTGCCCTTTGGAGCTGCTGTTTATGAAGAGGTTAAAGAACCGAGAGAGAGGCTCCGAGCCTCACCAAAACACAGGGCTGCCCTTTGGAGCTGCTGTTTATGAAGAGGTCAAAAACAGAGAGAGAGGCCCCGAGCCTCACCAAAACACAGGGCTGCCCTTTGGAGCTGCTGTTTATGAAGAGGTCAAAGAACAGAGAGAGAGAGAGGCTCCAGAGCCTCACCAAAACACAGCTGCCCTTTAGAGCTGCTGTTTATGAAGAGGTCAAAGAACAGAGAGAGGATCCGAGCCTCACCAAAACATAGGGCTGCCCTTTGGAGCTGCTGTTTATGAAGAGGTCAAAGAACCGAGAGAGAGGCTCCGAGCCTCACCGAAACACAGGGCTGCCCTTTGGAGCTGCTGTTTATGAAGAGGTCAAAGAACAGAGAGAGAGGCTCCGAGCCTCACCAAAACACAGGGCTGCCCTTTGGAGCTGCTGTTTATGAAGAGGTGTGACAAAGACGACTGAGCGGTGACGCCACGGCAGAAGCAGGAAGGATACTGACACCAGGCATGTACTGCAGTTTAAAGGCCGCGCCGCTTTTATTTTTAAATAACAAAAAGAAATAAAATATTTGAACAAAAACACTGTGCTCACAGAGCAAAATAAAAGAGTAAACGAAAACAAATCTCGAACACAAAAATACAAACAAAGGTCAGGCTGGGCAGATTGCCTTCACTGTTCCTATGTTCTTTTAAATCACGTTGCTCTGCTCCTTCTCTGAACTCCCACAACAACCACACCGAGCTAGAGAGCTGCAGCCTTTTATATCGTGGCGAGGGGTTTAACTAGCTTGCAAGTAATTATTCTATTACCCTCGGCCACAATCTGCACGAAGTTTATTAATTACTATGTGGATGGGGCTGCCCATCCACGTTACTCAACAATAACAAATGTACGGCGCCGCCATATAAACAAAACAACTGGCGCGCGTCATAAATATAATACAATAAAAATAAATAAACAATACAAAATAAACACAGGGGCGGAGGGGACCGCTCTAAAATAAAATAAACAAAACAATGTACAGGGCTGCTCGCCCTGTTACAAGAGGTTAAAGAACAGAGAAAGGCTCCGAGCCTCACCAAAACACAGGGCTGCCCTTTGGAGCTGCTGTTTATGAAGAGGTCAAAGAACAGAGAGAGGCTCCGGAGCCTCACCAAAACACAGGGCTGCCCTTTGGAGCTGCTGTTTATGAAGAGGTCAAAGAACAGAGAGAGGCTCCAGAGCCTCACCAAAACACAGGGCTGCCCTTTGGAGCTGCTGTTTATGAAGAGGTCAAAGAACAGAGAGAGGCTCCAGAGCCTCACCAAAACACAGGGCTGCCCTTTGGAGCTGCTGTTTATGAAGAGGTCAAAGAACAGAGAGAGGCTCCGAGCCTCACCAAAACACAGGGCTGCCCTTTGGAGCTGCTGTTTATGAAGAGGTCAAAGAACAGAGAGAGAGGCTCCGAGCCTCACCAAAACACAGGGCTGCCCTTTGGAGCTGCTGTTTATGAAGAGGTCAAAGAACAGAGAGAGAGGCTCCAGAGCCTCACCAAAACACAGGGCTGCCCTTTGGAGCTGCTGTTTATGAAGAGGTCAAAGAACAGAGAGAGAGGCTCCAGAGCCTCACCAAAACACAGGGCTGCCCTTTGGAGCTGCTGTTTATGAAGAGGTCAAAGAACGAGAGAGAGAGGCTCCAGAGCCTCACCAAAACACAGGGCTGCCCTTTGGAGCTGCTGTTTATGAAGAGGTCAAAGAACAGAGAGAGAGGCTCCAGAGCCTCACCAAAACACAGCGCTGCCCTTTGGAGCTGCTGTTTATGAAGAGGTCAAAGAACAGAGAGAGAGGCTCCAGAGCCTCACCAAAACACAGGGCTGCCCTTTGGAGCTGCTGTTTATGAAGAGGTCAAAGAACAGAGAGAGAGGCCCAGAGCCTCACCAAAACACAGGCTGCCCTTTGGAGCTGCTGTTTATGAAGAGGTCAAAGAACAGAGAGAGAGGCTCCGAGCCTCACCAAAACACAGCGCTGCCCTTTGGAGCTGCTGTTTATGAAAAGGTCAAAGAACAGAGAAAGGCTCCGGAGCCTCACCAAAACACAGCGCTCCCCTTTGGAGTTGCTGGCTCTGACTCAGACCACAGGATACGTTTTGACAAGGGTCCTTCTGACTATTGTTAAAGGACTTCTTCTGATCAGAGGCAGCGCTGTTCAGGAAAACATCATAATACTGCTACAGGGCTATTTAAACAGTTGTAGCAACACCTGGGGATGTATAACTCTATATTTTTCAGAACCCCACTATTTACTATGACCTTAATAAGCAGGACAATAAACCAAACCCACAGGAAAATAATAAAGAATTCAAAGATGGCACTATTTAGATCTGCCACTATTTAGATCACCATCCACCACCTATCAAGCACACACAATGCTACATTTCCATTACCTGTTGGAGGTGTAGCCTCTTTAATGGAGTTCTCATGTATTAAAGCAGTGGGGGAGGGAGGTGTTCTGCCCTGAGGAGCACAGCGGCTGTGCCTCCACTGCACTTACTTTCTGAGTAGAGAGGTGGATGTTCTCACATGAAAGGCTAATGCTTAATTCAGTGTGTTTGACCCCATGCTGGGAGAAAAGGTAACACAAGCTACTTGATTGTGCAGTTTGTGTTCCTATCCGTTGTCATTAGCATTAAGGAACCGGGAGCGTAATGTAAAGAGCTCAGAGAAAGGCTCAGGGACCCTGTATCCTGCCAGCAGGGCCCTGCCTCTCCTCGATGTGCCTGGTGCTCACATTGAGAAAACAGAGGATTTCAGAGGTGGAACAGGCAGCAGCATGAGCGATACCGAGACAAACAGCGCATTCCTGCAGCACAACAAAATACAAGATGAGAATGTGCTAGAAACGTTTCAAAGGGTTCTGAGAGTCCTGAAATTAAAAAGAGCTGATGATATTCAGCACTTTACAGCAATGTTACAAAATGTTAATCAATCATTTAAGTCACAGAAGCAGGTGCAGTCCTCAAGGTACTAAATTAACACCACCTTTTTTTTTTCTTTGTTTCTGCTGCCGAAATTTGTCAAGGCAAGGGAGCATTAAAAACAGCAGAAGCAAACATGAAAAATGAATATGTATGTGCAGAGCAAAATCAAGAAGCTCCCTCTTTGAACAGCACCAAACAGATGAAGATTGAGGCCAATTTTCCAAAATGCATGTTTCAATATTCTCCATAACAAAATGAACATACCTGAAATACCTTCATTTAAGACACAGTTGCCGTTAACATTGGACAGCCCACACTAAGAAGTTTCGGTAACTCTTTGAAATGTATTGCAATGCAGTGTTCCTGTTTCTAATCTCAATACTGTATACTTTATACTGTAAACTGTTAATATGTTAAGAGTGTGATTAATAGCATGTTTATAGAGCTATTTCCAATGGATCCTTAAACTAAAGTGTTTCTTTAGCTTCATTCTGATTAATGATTGAGCATTAAGGTACTCAAGGAACTGAGTGGCTGTTTAAATGGTTTTCTGAAAACACATTTGAGAGTCACTCAAGTATCACGAGGAAGCTGACACGTTGGATGACCAGATCTAACTTTTCTAGATTTTAAACCCTGTTTTGTGCACCTCATTGCAAAAATAAAGTTAGTGTAATTTGTATTTGTTAGACACATATGTCCCTTGTACCTTAAAGGGTTAAAGGAATAGATGAATACATTCCTGAATACACAGCTTCAGTGTTTGAGGGGCTTCACTTGAAATCACGCACCAGCACTGAATCCATGTGCTTGGGCTCAAGCCTGTCCTCCTTCAGACCACATTTAACGCTAGATGGAAGTGGAAACACATCAATACATGAACTGAGGTCTGGTGGGCTCAACCTGGCATCACAACTGGCACTGAAAGGTATGCTAAAATGGGAACTTCTTCCATGTGTACAATCTCTGCACCTTTAAATCCTTTTCCTTGAATGCATGCATCTTGCTATGCAAAGACTAATTGGTAATTAAAGAAAAAAGTTCCCATTATTGATTTAATCAACAGACACCATGAAGACATTTACAAACTATTGGCATTCAGCCAATCACTGATCCCCCGATGAGGCAAACTAATTACTGAGTGCATGTCAAACTCCTGAGAAAAAGGGAATGGAACCGAATGGCTGTTGTTTTGTGCTTACTGACAGTATATGATCTAACACAATGGAGTAATTCAGGTGAAATGCAAGTCAATCCCTGGACCTCATCTGCAGTCTCTGGGCTGTTACACTGTAGGGCAGATTCATGATTAAAGTTGGCAGCAAATGCGTTTAAGCAGTAAGAGACCTAACGCAGAGGGGATGTCAGTTATAGACTGTTTGGGGAAATGAAGTATCCACTGGTACAGTCAGTGAACTTGTTTGGCACTGCCATCATGCATCATGAGTTTGAGAAGTGTAGGAATAGATTGAAGTTATTAAAAGATAATTTAATCTAAGTAAGTGAAACTTGGCTTCTAGTGTGATAGTATAAGCAGTATGTCACAATAACCCCTGGCTATGCAGTACACTTGTAATAATGACAATGGATTATTCAAAATTGAACTTTTAGCACACTGTCCAACAGTCCACGTTACCATCAGCACTCTGAATGTGACGCATTGTAACCATGCCCACTGTGTGCTAAGCTTCTTTTTAAATCAAACTCCTGCTAGCTTTTTACTAATGATGAGTTCAGGCGTGAATCACATACTGTGTGTCCTGTGTACTGGATACTACAGAGTCACAGAAAAGAGGTAAAGAACATAACTCCAAGCTCCCTCACTCACTCTTTCTCCTTCCCTCCATCTGTTAATCCGGGACTGGCACTGCATGGCACTCTGCAAAGGCAAGTAGGCTGATGCCATAACTGTGCATGAGGAACCCCTTCCCAGCAGGACGGCAAGTGGCAATAATTCAAAAAGAATCCCGTTAATACACCTGGGTCAGTCCGGAGGCCATGGCTTTATTCCTACACATTGGCACAAAGCCATTGCTGGCAGAGCCCATAGTAATTATACAGCACGTCCAGATTTCCAAACTCCATGCCAGGAGATATCAGTCAGTCTGTGTCAGTCAGACTCTTCAAAAACCATAGTGAAGAATGACTGCTGTGACCCAGGCTGACTCAGGACCATCTGATCTCTCAGCGGTTTGTCTTCCCAGCTAAACAGCTCATATTCTCATACACAACTTTGAACTAAGCAAGATGACTATCTCCAGTTCTTAGAATGCTTATTGGTTTACTGGTTTAGGGTCTTTCATTGCAGCTAGTATCACCACTCCTCCCAATAGGCTCCTATTCTACTGTTAATGTATGTATTGGAAATACTTTATTCTAGAGCATCCTCTTAGCGCCGCTCACTGTTTGGTCAAAGGCAAACTACATGTATAAGTCATGCCCTGAACTCTGTAGCGCTCTGCTCTAATATTAAAGCTTCAGGCTCGGAAAGTAAGAATCAACTTGTCAATTATTATTAAAAAGCTTCTTAATGCAGCGTGTATAATGTGTTTAATGAAGACATATTATGTCTGGTCTTTAAGCCCCTGTTGATGTGTATGTTGTTGTGTACCATTATTCTTCTTATTATTTTTAACCAGCATTAACCTTTCTTCACAAGTAATATGAAGCCAGACTGCAAGGGGAAAATGAAGTGGCTTTGGCCTTTTTAACTGGCTGTGAGGCTCAGATAATAGGATTGTTAAAGGGGCCACAATAGTAGGAAAGGCCATTTTGGGATGCTTGTCTGTGAAGAAAATGATCTGTTGTTTGCATACCTTACCCTGTAATTCAAAGCTCTCTCACTGGATGAACTGTCTCTGTAGTAATTGCATTTTTGTCCACCATGCTGACTGGGCCAGGTCATTGTCTCCCTCCTGGGAGTGTATATCAGTTTGGAAGTCACTGCGAGACACCTTATTTACTTCCCTGAGTAACAAGTTATAAAAGTTAAAAGCTATAAACACTACTGGGACAGGAAGAGTCCTGTCGCTGGTTCTTGCATAAATGTGAGCAGCTGGGAGCGTTGCTGGGCAACCAGTTGAGCAGTTAGGCTCACCCAGCATTGAGGTGATCAGGAGGTCCGGATTGGCTAGGGAGAGTGCCTGGGGAGGCTGTGCGCAGCTCAAAAGGCATCGGTGCCACAGCTAGAGGCGACTGCACTGCATCGTTAATGAAGGCAGATTAAGGTAAGCTTACATCTATTGTAATGGATGTATAACTGTATTTCTTGCCACGGCACGACAAACTGCCCTTTTCATTTTGAGCCTCTAATAGTAAATAGTTTTCCCATTGACCATTGTTGATCGTTGATTTGAAAGTATTGTAATTGACCGCAAGGGAATGGGGAGTTCAAAATATGTGTTCTGCATCTTTGTTAATTCTACATTGTTGCTATTTGTTAAGTTTAACAAGCCGTGTGTATCCAGACAGAATATCTGTAGGTCTATTTTACAAAATCAGCGGTGTGTAGTGTAGTGACTACATCCTCCTTACAAGTGAGAGGAAAGCCACCAGTTTTCATTAAGGAATGCAGAGCTACAAAATATCTGAGCTCGATTTAATCCAGTCCATGGTTTAACAATGCTAATTACAGCTTTAAAGACATGTAGAGAGAACAGAAACACATGTAAATCTACCAACCCTATATTAATAAGTAACAGTTGCTACCAAATGCCCTTGAAGTGCACTGCTTTCATACTAGCCTTTAAAATTGTTGTTTCCTTTCGTCTACAGAACGAATCTAGTGATTGTGGTATAGAAGGTGGAACTGTCCCGATTCGCAGGTGTCTGCAGCATGTTTTCAAGTCTTGTCTGTGTTACAGTAGAGACCAGCACAATGTATAATGTTTATGTGCTTGATGATTTGAATACTTTACTTCCTATAGTTAACTATGTTATGTACAGTTCAGGATGGGTTGATGTTTTATTTCCAACATGACACAGCTGTCTCGTTCCAGTTCTGTTTTAAAAGTATGTTCGAAATCAAAATCTAAGCTTTTAGGATATTGTTTTATATATAGTTGTTGCAAGTATTTAAATGCTTGTCGTTTTTGAATAAGCTACATAATAATTGCAAATCGTATAGACTGCAATGGCATTTATACAACTGCTCAGTTTGTGAATAGACCTATTAAACTTATCGAATACAATGAAAACAGTTTAGTGCGAAGATTATAATGTATATTTATTTGTATTTTACTATTTTTAAAAGACATCTAAAGACTGCACACAGTATGCTATGTGTTTTGTGTTTTGTATGTGTCTTATTCCTTATGAAACTCACTTGGTCTGTTCATATTTTGATGGTAAAAGCCACAAAAATGACGATGTTGTATGTATTTAAATACAATGAAAATGACGATGTTGAATGTATTTAAATACAATGAAAATGATGACGTTGAATGTATTTAAATACAATGAAAATGACGAAGTTGTATGTATTTAAATACAATGAAAATGATGATGTTGTATGTATTTAAATATTGCCCGAAGGAGCCTTCCCCTCCATTTCATTTTCAGCACCCTCAGCTTGAAATTTGTTCCCGAGTCTCTGTAAACATGGCAAAATGCTTATATTCTTTTAATGAAAGGGCACACAGTTTTGTTGGAAGAATATTGCAGCATTGGTGAATGCTAATTTTAGTTATATAGGAAAATACCTATATTAGAAATAATATTAGTAAACAGAAATGAACATCTAATGGCCATTCTAATGTACTTTATTTGGTTTTATGTAAAGTATGCAAATTCGTTTTTATAAAATACTCTGAAATAACTCCCTTCTCACTTGGATGAGCTTAGGGGCTGATGATAGCTGTATATACAGAATATACAGAAAGTCTGCACCCCTTGAACTTTTTCACATTTTGTTGTGTCAGTGCCTCAGAATTTCATGCATTTAAATGAGGATTTTTTCCATTTCTACACACCATACTCCACGCTGTTAAGGGAAAAAAGTTTTTATTGAGAAAAAAATTATATATTAAAATACAAAACTGAAAGATCATAATTGGATAAGTCTCCACCCCTGAGTTAATACTTGGGGAAGCACCTTTGGCAGCAATTACAACTGTGAGTCTGTTGGGATAGGTCTCTACCAACTTTGCACACCTAGATTTGGCAATATTTGACCATTCTTCTCTACAAAACTGTTCAAGCTCTGTCAAGTTCCTTGGGGAGCGTTGATGGACAGCAATCTTCAAGTCATGCCACAAATTTTCGATTGGATTTAGGCGGGGCTCTGACTGGGCCACTCAAGGACATTTACCTTTTTGTTCCTTAGCCACTCCAGTGTAGCTTTGGCTATGTGCTTTGGGTCATTGTCATGACCGATTGTTTCAGCTTTCTTGCAGAGGGCAGCAGGTTTTCCTCAAGGACTTCTTTGTACTTTGCTCCATTCATTTTCCCTTCTATCCTGACAAGTGCCCCAGTCCCTGCCGATGAGAAACATCCCCATAACATGATGCTGCCACCACCATGCTTCACAGTAGGGTGATGCGCTGTGTTGGGTTTGCGCCAAACATAACGCTTTGTATTTAGGGTGGCTTCCTTCTTGCCACCCTACCATACAGGCCAGATTTGTGGAGTGCTTGGGATATTGTTGTCACATGCACACTTTGACCAGTCTTGGCCATGAAAGCCTTTAGCTCTACAAATACACAGAATGTGTGACAGAGAAGCACATGGAAATTACACTCAGAACGAGCCATGAAGACATGGAAATAAGACCAATAATCCATGTGAGTTTCTGTGCTAGTGGGATTTCCATGTGACTTTCTAAGTGCTGCAGTGGGATTTCCATGTGACTTTCTAAGTGCTACTGTGGGATTTCCTGTGAGTTTCTGTGCTACAGTGGGATTTCCATGTGAGTTTCTAAGTGCTACTGTGGGATTTCCATGTGACGCACAGGGAATTGTACAGTTGGGTAAGTATTCTCCTGAGGAGAAGTCCTTGCAGATTTTGAATGGGACCTGCACCATCTATCCAACTCTTCGTATGGTGCATGCCTTTCACACTTCCTGCTGGGGAGCCATTCAGTATATACAACAATGAAGAGTTATCTGGCACTCAACATACAACCTCTAATACATACTGTATAATTTTAGATCATTGTAAGACATTGACATGCTGGGTAAAACAAACAAACAAACAAAAATAAAAAGTGCATTAACTTTAATTTAAAAAGAAAAAACATGTTTTGCCTAAATGTATTTCCAGTGTGTTTTTAATACAGTATATTTTTTTGTCTCGAGTCAGGTTTGCTAAAGCTATTCCTAATTCAGGTCAGGGTTCCTTTGATTTACCTGAAAGTTCAATTATGTCTGCCCCAATCCCTCTGTGCAGGGAGCGACAGGAACACTTTCCTTATTAGTGACTCTGCTATGCAAAGGCCTTGCTTAGTTCAATCAATATTCTCTTTGTTCATTAAAAACAGTATTGATAGCCGTCCTCCATTTATTACCTGCTAAATGCAAAGCAGGAACGTTTTATGTAAAATCTATTTGATGATTAGATGAACCCAAACAGTCTCACTCGGGTCTTTTAAATGTGTAGTCTGAAGACAGACAACAAATTTAGCTTAGTCTTCAGCATTGCAACACTGGAGGTGCCTGGTAAGGCTATAAGTCTTCATGGCTCCGGTCTACAGATCCAGGATCTGCTTTTCCACTGCCAAATGTTTACTACTATTAGGTGCATGCGTGACTTGTTCTAGTTGAGCACCGTGTGATCTTGAAGCTAGTAATCGGTTCCACCGACAATAAGGCTCAAGCTTCTAATTAATTAGTAAATATTAGTTTAAATATGATGTTTATGATGAGTCTGAATGGTTTCTGATTAGGATTTGGACCCTTCGCACCTATGATGTGTTTTCCTGTTCTGAGCCCTGTGTGCACATTCAACCTTCCCTGAGAAGGGAAATAATAGGAGCAGTGTTGAAGAGCAGTGTGTAAGAAATTAAGAAAGTTTACAAACGAGAGGAGGGCATTTAGCCCATCTTGCTCGTTTGGTTGTTAGTAACTTATTGATCCCAGAATCTCATCAAGCAGCTTCTTGAATGATCCCAGGGTGTCAGCTTCAACAACATTGCTGGGGAGTTGGTTCCAGACTCCCACAATTCTCTGTGTAAAAAGTGCCTCCTATTTTCTGTTCTGAATGCCCCTTTATCTAATCTCCATTTGTGACCCCTGGTCCTTGTTTCTTTTCAGGTCGAAAAAGTCCCTTGTGTCGACGCTGTCAATACCTTTTAGAATTTTGAATGCTTGAATCAGCTCGCCTCGTAGTCTTCTGTGTTCAAGACTGAACAGATTCAATTCTTTTAGCTTGTCTGCATATGACATGCCTTTTAAACCTGGAATAATTCTGGTGTCTCTCCTTTGCACTCTTTCTAGAGCAGCAATATCCTTTTGTAGCGAGGGTGACCAGAACTGAAAACAATATTCTAGATGAGGTCTTACTAATGCATTGTAAAGTTTTAACATTACTTCCCTTTATTTAAATTCAACACTTTTCACTATATATATCTGAGCATCTTGTTGGCCTTTTTATAGCTTCCTCACATTGTCTAGAGGAAGACATTTCTGAGTCAACATAAACTCCTAGGTCTTTTTCATAGATTCATTCTTCAATTTCAGTATCTCCCATATTGTATTTATAAAGCTAATTTTTATTGTGTGCAGTACCTTATATCTACTTGAGTTACAATGGGACGATGATGCATTTCGCAGAGAGAGAGGGGTAGCCATTTGGGCTGGACTGCTGGCCCGTTCTTGACCGGGAACCGCAAAAAGCCTATCATGATTTAAAAATGGAGCAGGCATGCGACTATAATAAGGTAAAGGTGGAGATATACTGGCCTGGCTGGCAGTCACTACTGAGGTTCGTACTCAGAGGTTTCACGCCTGGAGTTTTCAAGTGGATAAAGCAGCCCAGTCTCAAATGTTTGACCTGATTCATCTGGTACGGAAGTGGCTAAAACCTGAGGTGCACTCTGCCGGGAAATCGTGGAGTATGTGGTTATGGATCAGTACTTGAGAAGATTGCCACCATTGTTACAGAGGTGGATTAGTTAGAGAAGGGGTGTCAAACACAAGGCCCACGTTTGTATTTTATCCAGCCCACACAAAGTTTATAGTGAATATTTTTTGTCGAGCACAAAGAAAACCAATTTGCTTGGTATGTAAAGAAAGTATAGCGGTGATGAAGGAGTTCAATATAAAGGCGACACTATGAAACTAAACATAAAGAAAAGTATGGCGAGTTAGAAGGAACTGACAGGCAGGAAAAAGTAGGCAATTACAACGAAGCCTTGATTTTCAGCAAAACATGTTTAAAAGAGCAAAATGTGAAAGTGATAGGCAGTAAAGGCGAGTTACGTTGTGACAGAATTAAATGCAAAATCATCAAAGTCGTTTTCTGAGGAGCATTTGTAAAGATTGTATGCTTAAAGTTACAGAAATCGTAAGCCCTGAGAAGAAACACACGTTTGCTGATATCAGCCTTTCTAGAAATACAGTAGCTGAACGAGTGAATGACCTGGCTGCTAATCTTCAAGATCAGCTCGTTGAAAAAGCAAGGAATTTCAGTAGCTTTTTCTCTAGCAGTCGACGAGCACAGATATTACCGATACTGCACAGTTATCAATTTTCATCCGGGGTGTGACTGCAGACTTAACCATTACTGAAGAACTTTTGAAAGTTGCCGCTATGCACGGCACCACTACAGCAAAATATATATTTCAACAGCTTGAGAAGTGTATGAACAGCATGAAATTAACTTGGGAAAAATTTGTTGGCTTGGCCTGCTATGTGTGGTGAAAAAATGGGCTTGTTGCTTTAGTGCAAAAAACTAGTTGAGTTGAATTGCCCGGGACACTTTCAATTTACCACTGTATTCTACACCAGGAAGCCTTATGCGGGAAGGTTTTGAAAATGGACAACGTCATGGCCACAGTTGTGAAAACTGTCAATTTCATTAGAGCAAGAGGTTTGAATCACAGGCAGTTCCAGATGTTGCTAGAGGAGCTTAAGAAACAACACAGAGATTTGCCATACCACACTGAGGTTCGCTGGCTTAGTCGTGGTGCAGTACTTTGATTCTTCGAGCTACGTCAAGAAATAGAACTGTTCTTGCACAATAAAGTTTGATTCTGCCGGGCTGAGCAATTCTACCGTCTCCTTCCAGTCACATTCCCACAGCTCTGCCTTCAGGCCGCACAAGTCCTGTCAATGTTTGGAAGTACATACTTGTGCGAGCAGCTGTTTTCATTAATGAAGATCAATAAATCACCTCAAAGATCCCGGATGAATGATGAACATTTACATTCCATCCTTAAGATAGCTTCAGCACAAGACATGACTCCTGACATCAATAAACCGGTCTCACTAAAACGGTGTCAGATTTCTTCAACAAATGAGCACTCTCAGTACAGCAAATAGGTAAGATAAAATTTGTTTCAACTTAATAATTTATACAAAAACGAATGTATACAAATTCTTAATATATATATATATATATATATATATATATATATATATATATATATATATATATATATATATATATATATATATAGTATCCACTAAAATGCATGAAAATGATACATATATTTTGTGGTCCGGGAAGCAAACATGAAATTGAGATGTGGCCCTTGGTAAAATTGAGTTTGACACCTCTGAGTTAGGAGACCCCTCAAATTCGGATCAACTGGTTACCCTGGTGGATCGTTACTTGGCGACCAGAGAACTACTGCGATCCACGGGACAGGAGTGGCCCCAGAACTCAAAGATCCAGAGCCCTGGAAGAATCGGTCAGACTGTTCTTATGTCAGGGGGCTGAAGAGCAGCTCAGCGCTGTGAAGGGACTTGGGTACAGGGGAACAAAAACCTTGTAAGTGATATGGTAAACCAGAAAGATATGACAGGGCTAAAAAGTAATAGAACAAGTTTATAGTGTTTTAGGTGCCACGAAACCAGTCAGATAGTGGCATACTGCCCTCTGCAGGAGGAACCCATGCAGTGTAATTTGGGGGAAAGAATGGGGTGTGGTTCTTTGTATTGGTGTACTGTGGTTACAGTTTTAAAACGTGTGCAATCTGAATACCATCATTTGTGTCCAGTAACCACAGAATGAAACAAAGTGAAAGCTCTATTTGATTCAGGGAGTATGATAACCTTAGTCTCTGCACATTTAGTAGAGGCGACTAAATTGGGAAAGTCCCAGGATATCAGTATTACCTGCATACATGGGGATACGTGCTGATATCCCACAGCTATGGTTCACTTGGAGACCAATGCCGGGTCTATGAACTGGCGGGTGGGTGTCGGGCCAACGTTGGAAGGGTCCAATAAAATTGTTATAGGCGAGACTGAGCCAGCAACTGACGAGCTATGCACATTATTTCCCTTTGATGACCCAGACCTGTTCAATATGGTCCAGTCTAAAAGGGAGCAGAGAAACGGTACATGTGTGGAAATGGTTAACACAGGTGAAAGCTTTAAGCCCTGTTGTTGTAATGGTTGGGGATGACCATACAGATGAATCAGAGGGGAACTGGATTTACCGGATTTGGGGTGAGCTCTGAAAACTTTGGTACAACCCAGCTAAATGACCCAAAGTTAAGTTATGCCAGAGGAAAGGTGACAGTCATAAATGAGGTGCAAGTAAACTCAAGGGCTCCCCTCTCATTCCCGTATTTTAGCCTGAAAAATGAATTGAGGGTGGATACCATTGAACAGTTGGTCATTCCCCAGCGTTTTGTACTTAAAACACCGATCATGTACTGGGTAGACATTTGGTGGTTAAGAAAACAATGGAATGGGTGGTTCGACGGTTTTATTGGCCCGGGGTGTCAGCGTACTGCCCCTTTTAAGGCATTCCGTAGTCCGCTAGTGCCACTGCCCATAATTGAAAAGCCGTTTTGAGCGTATTGCAATGGATTTAGTGGGTCCTTCAGGGCAGTCTGCTAGGGGGCACCAACACATCCTAGTGGTGCTGGATTATGCCACCCGGTATCCCTTGTGTAACACCTCAGCTAAAACAATAGCTAAAGAACTCATGGTCATGTTTAGTAGAGTAGGAATTCCCAAGGAGATACTGACAGACCAAGGCACCCCTTTTATGTCCGCGGGTAGCAAAAGAGTTGTGGAAGTTACTTAAAATCAAACACTTATTGATATCTGTTTACCACCCCAGACAGATGGGTTAGTTGAGAGATTCAATAAAACCCTCTAAGCAATGTTATGTAAGGTTATCGATAAAGATGGGAAAAACCAGGATTTTTTATTACTATATGTGTTGTTTGTGGTTAGAGACGTGCCACAAACGTCCACGGATTTTCAGCCTTTGAACTGTTGTACGGTAGACACCCTAGAGGCCTGCTGGATATTGCAAAAGGATATTGCAAAATGAGTGTGATAGAACATGTTTCACAAATGCAGGATCGCATTGCAGCCATGATGCCCATTTTAAAAGAGTATATGAGGCAAGCCCAGGAAGCCCAAAAGACTTCCTATAACCGTACCGCCAGAGTCGGGATCTTCCAGCCCGGGACAGGGTTTTGGTGTTAGTACCCACAACAGAAAACAAGTTTTTAGCCACTTGGCGGGGCCCGTATGAGGTGATTAAACAAGTTGGTGAAGCCAGGTAGGAAAAACTGGAACAAATATATCACATCAACCTGTTAAAAGCTTGGAAAGATAGGGAGGCCTTAGTAGTCAGAACATCTTCATCACAACCCAAACCCTCAGTAAGGATAGGCAAGACTCTATTGAATCATCAGAAACATGATACCCAGGCATTTTAAAGCAGGAATAAAGCAGGAAATGTATTTTCCACAGTACTAGGAAAACGGATGTCATTAAACATGATATTGTGACTGACACAGAGCAAAGAGTAAATGTCAAGCCCTATCGTGTGCCAGAAACCAGAAGAAAGGCTATCAGTAGTGAGGTAAAGAAAATGCTGATTTTAGGTGTACTTGAGGAATCTCACAGTGAGTGGTCAAGTCATTGTTTTGGTGTCAAAACCTGATGGCTCCATACAATTTTGTAATGATTATAGGAAATTAAACAGCATCTCAAAATGTGATGCCTATCCCATGCCAAGGGCAGACGAGTTAATAGATCAACTAGGTACCGCACGCTATATCACCACACTGGATCAAACAAAAGGGTATTGGCAGGTTCCCTTTACAGAAAGGAAAATATGGCTTTTCCACCCGACAAACTGTTCCATGTTCTCTCTCTCTCTCTCTCTCTCTCTCTCTCTCTCTCTCTCTCTCTCTCTCTCTCTATATATATATATATATATATATACATAGATAATATGTATGTGATGGCTAATACATTATAATGTGATGACATGCTGATATAATTATTTTCCTCCAGTCTTGTCAGTCAGCTGGTCAGCGTAACTTTCTTCTTCAATCCCGATGCCCACACCACGCCGGTGTGAAAGTGCACCCTGTGAGATAGTGCACCCCTTACATAATAAATACATTTCTCCTTTTTGTTTTGTAACTTTTGCTACTTGCTAGTTATATACAGAGCTACACTTAATAAAATGTTGAATACATCTAGTTTTCTATACACTTATCGTCAATTTGGTAATATGAGTAAAACGTTGTGTGAATAAACACACCAACAGCAAAAGTACAGATGTGGGAAAAGCTTGCAAAGAGGAAACTGTACAATATGTGCTTGTTTCTTAGTTTTAAAATGTTAAACTCAGGGTTTTTCCATGGTCTCCCCTTACATGGCATGGCGTCGCATGTTAAAGGCACACTGCTGCGCTGAAGGGCTGCACTATCTCACGGGATGCACTTTCACATGCTACACCGGGTCTGTGAAGACAAAGGGTGATTACCCAGTATGTCATTCATAAGGTTGAAGTAAGGAAACATTGATAGATTCAACCCACTTCTGTTCTGGGTTTTTTTTTCTTCGCTTTCTGCTTTATTGTACTGTGCTTTTAAAACTTTACATCGATGACGAACTTGATCCAATATTCCTCTTCATATTCCAAATATGCTGTTTACATGGCGGATTGTATATTCGGATTATTCAGTATTCCAAATACTAGTGAAATATTACTGGCCATGCAAACACACTGAATGACACAAATACGCTAAAGAGACTCACTCTCGTTGTTAAAGACAATGGTTTTCATAAAGTCACGCTTTTTTAATGATTTTAACAATTGCAGCGTTTGGATCCACCACTGTTTCGATACATCTTATAACCCTCCCCCACACACACACTAGTGTAAAAGCTGTGCTTGTGATTCTCTGCTTTCTTGTTTGTGCCGCCCTACTTCTCCAGTGGCTTCTTCTGGTATGGTCTACTGCCTTCTGCACTAAAAAGATAACTTGCCCTTGCTTGCATCACTAAACGTAAAAGACAGACCGACCTTAATCAGCTGCACCAGCTCGACCCTCCACTTCTGTTTTGCTTCACACTGTGCAATTATCTCAAACGCGTTATACAATCCTTTTTCTGTGGGTAGGTTCAATCATAGGTTAATTGGTTTTCTCTGGGAGAGCTCTCATTTTTACCTCTCTTTTACCTTTTACCTCTCTGGCACGCCACACGACAAAAGAAATATAACTAATAAAACAATATTCGGTTGCTGCTGTCACACAGGACTCTACTAAAATCATTTTAAATACCAGTTAGACAAAAATGTCCTTCTGAAATGCACTCACATGTGCTTGTTTTCCATACATGTAATTCAATCGGGTGCAAAGTGTGTTTCTCAATCTTAGAACAGAAACATCTAACACAGCGGCTGGATAATCAATAGCACTCATCTAGTTATTTACTGTATAAGCAAACAGACATTTCAGTTGTATCCCCTGGTTAAATGGGTTACAATTGACATTCTTTGCTAGCTCGAAGCTAATCAGGTTGCCATATCAACAAGACTTTTGCTCTCATTCTCTAGTCGTTTTTCTCCATAAAAGCCGAGAAAACCATTCAATGGCCGACTGAGACCGATAGGAGCCGAGAGAAGCCGGAAAAAAAGACAGCCCCGGCACTACATAGATAACACGGACATAAACAAACAAGATAGCTGCTTCTGCATCCAGTGCTCAAAGAAAATCACATACATTTGCAGAGCCTTTTTTAGATGTTACAGTAATAAAATAATGACTTGGATCGCAGTAATGAGGAGTTTGGTGATAAAACAAGTGATCAGGAGATGATTTATTGGTATGCACTACTATGAAGAGGTATATGAAAAATACAGCGAACATGGGGTGGGGCGGGGCTGGAGATGCAGTACTGAGTGTCCTGTTGATATGCAGTGCCTTTTAAACCTGTTTTACTGTGAAAAAAATACTTTTAAACGGCGCGTCTAAAATAAACTGCACGTGTGAAAATAAATTGGACCTGACGTGTCTGAGACACGCTGAATAAATGGACCACTAACGATTAACATTGGAAGCAAATGATTAGTGAGAGAAGAAGGGACACACACACTGGGGATGAGATACTTCCTATGAGAAGGGACACACACTGGGGATGAGATGCTTCCTATGAGAAGGGACACACACTGGGGATAAGATGCTTCCTATGAGAAGGGACACACTGGGGATGAGATGCTTCCTATGAGAAGAAGGGACACACTTCTTATGAGGAGAGGTTGAGGCAGATCAGGAGTATTGTATTGTATTCCACACCCACACCCACTTCCAGGTAGGGTTGCTTAAAGCTGAGCTGATTGGGTGGTCCGAATTGGCTGGGGGCGTGTCCGGGGAGGCTGCGCTGCTCAAAAAGCGTCTGCGGCACAGCTCGAGGTGACAGCACTGCCATGCTACACAGAGGGCGCTTTGTTTACATCGAGGAAGAGAGCATCTGCTCTGCAGGATAATTACTACGGAACCCTTCAACTGCAACACGGTGCCCAGCCAGGACTGTCACAATGACCCAGAGTCGACGGGACTTTGGGAGCAACAGCAGTAGGTTAGTTTAGGGATGATGATCCCAACCAGTATAGAGAGGTTTTTGCAGTATAGTAGGTCCCTGTAGCGGGACTCTTTTAGTAAGACCTTGTGTGACAAACTTTTATTTTTAGCTTTGTTTTGCTGTGTTTCTTTATTAAATGTGACACTAGGGCTACCATTGCTGATAATCTAGTGGCAGCAGATTATTAAATCTGCGCGCTTGTGTGGCGTGTCAACACCCAATGCTCTGTGTCTGCCTCATATTATACATGCATACATGCAGATTTAATTGCACACATTTGCTAATACTTTACTGAATATAATTTAAATGACAGGCAAAAAATAACCTCCCTTGGATATAATTTAAGTAAAGAAAACAAAAAAAAACGAAACAAGCAATGAGACTTTAAAAATGCAGTATGCTCATAAGTCTACTGACAATTTTATAAATAGAATTTTCAGCTTATAATGTCTGTCTCTGAAACACAGGACCATGCCCTGACATCGTTGATTGTTCATGAAGCTCTGACACTGTGTAAGAGTTGTGTTTGTAGGTGAATGTCGATAGAGGCCCATAAGAAACAGAGTCATGTATAATGTATATGATTCCTGTAGCATTGTTATGTACAGTAGCCACGTGCTTAGTGTGGTACTGATAGATACAGTGTAGATACAGAGGAGCATTCTCAGTTTAAATGGCAGTAAGTAGTGTTTATAGAAGCATAATCTGTCATTTGATGGGCTGTCAGAAGTCATAATTACAGGTTAATCAGCAGCCTGTCAAACATGATTGCCAGTTTCTACAAGAATAACATTAAAAGCCCTTTCAGGAGGGGAAGGCAGCGGAGAACTTGATATTAGAGGATTGTGACCAGAACGTACCTTATCTTTTCAGAGAACACTTTTTGTAAAAAATACGTGTTACGTTATGTAATGCATTTTTCTAAGCCAGTCCTGTTCAATGGACCATAGCAATACTGTCTGAGTACAAGAGCTCATTGTGTTTAATGTATGTATAGTTTTAGATAGACCCAGTTTACTGTATGTATAGTTTGATACAGACCCATTACAGATGAGCTTCATGTCTTCCACAGCCTCCCAGTACTATTTAAAAAATGTCATAGTGCAGAGATGATATCTTCCTATGAAGAAAGTCACTATTAGTTGCCTCCAGTTTGGCTGCGTAATGAAACATGTCTCCTATGATGTATGGGTGTAGGCGCAATCCAAATTGAAAACTGAATCACACTGCCTTCATTTGTAGTCAGGCAACCACATAACTTGTTTTGGCTCAAGTATTTCACTGGTGGGGAGTATTACTGTATCTTCATATATGAGCTGTCACTGGCAAGGGATTCCGCTGAACGTGTCATCGTTGAAAAGAAAGGATTGTTCAGCCTGTCGAAGCGTGATGGGCAGTGTTGTGTGAGGCACTGTCGTTACAGAGTCAGACCCCTTTCATTGAGATCAGGTCATACAGGCGAGTCTGGCTCTTTTGCATATATCTCTCGCTTACAGTGTTTGCGCCCAGCCTCCACCCTGTTACATGCACAGGGGTGCATCTGCAATCTGTCCACAGTGCTGTGAAGTTCTGTGACTTTGCAGGGCGACAGATGTTTGGGCAACCTGTCAATTTACAATATGTGCAGAATTCTCCAAGTCAAACGAAACTTCCTGAATCAGTTGGCTGATAATGAAAGCTCTGTCTTACTTTGTTATTTACAAACAGGAGGACCATTGTTCTTGTAACTAGCATTAATGTGTTAGAATAAG
>JAGXEW010000891.1:19486-43968 GCA_030684275.1 Acipenser oxyrinchus oxyrinchus | reverse complement strand
TATATATATATATATATAGTGGACCATGATTTGAAAGTGTATAATCTTGTGCAATAATTTACGTTGTACTGTACTGTGTATTTATAGTAATATGATGTCCTATGTTTTTATCATATGGTACTATATGTTAAATTATTTTAATGTTTTTTTGCCGTGTACAGTGCTCCGATGTCAATTGACAAAATAAATAAATATATAAGTAGAATTAACTATTTTTGTTTCATAAGTCGAATAAAACCTGCTGAATAATGTTACGTTAACATATTGAATTACATACCACTTTGATTTTTAGACATATACCGAACGAAAAGCTGACAACAATTGAAAAATAGAATGCAAAACTCGTTGGGTCAATTGCAACGAACTTGTACATTAGTACGGAGCTGAGTACTATTATTGTTCTAATGTTATTCGGAATAATAACATAATGTTACATTTTGCAAAACTGTTTCTTCTAGTTTGATATGAGTACAGCTGTTTTTATCTAAGAAAATGTCCCTTTGCACTCGCTTGAAAATGTGTTCAATATCTAATTAGGAAACAACTTACTGTAAAGTTACTTACCAAGTGATAGCTGTTGAGCACTCTGAGTCACTTCTGCAGCCATGTCCTCGTTGTATACTTTACTTCTTTGACTACATGTGCAGTATACGATCTAATATATACGATGCAATCTAACTGGTCTTCCTTGCAAAATTCCACCTCGGCTTCTCATTGGTTAGTAATTCATGCGGATCAATAAATGTACCCGATATTGGAATGCCGATTGCTTCTTTTGTATGCTCTTTACTGTAGCCCTGCCCTGGCTGCGCATGTATGGTTCAGCAGAACGCTTATTTCAACAAACTGCTCTCAAGTTGCATCAGCTTGGCACTGTTTTGTTAGAAACCACGTGTTTTCGTGAGGACCACAAAAACGAAAATGAAATTAAAATCTCTCTCTCTCTCTCTCTCTCTCTCTCTCTCTCTCTCTCTCTCTCTCTCTCTCTCTCTCTCTCTCTCAAAAGTATACATATACTGTAATTGTTTTTTTGTCTAATGCTACAGTTTCATAATGTTGCACTGCAACACAAAAGACAATATGGCATTTACCACTCAACTGTTTTGTCTATAAGGATGGGATGGGCTAGTTCCTTGAGAGGAATGAGTGAGTCATTGAAGGTTAAAACAAACTCACGGTGAATGTACATGCTACGATTAATGAACAATGCAGAACTTTTCAGTGACTTTTCAGGATTTGGGTAGCCTATTCGTTTGTTAGAATAACTAGGCAATTGCTATAACAGCAGACATTTAGGCTTCTGGTGTATGTCTGCAGAAGAAAAACATTTTAGTTTTTGCATATTTTACGCTGGCTATGATTATGAATCGCTAGAGGGAAACTTTATATGTATGATGGTCATATATTTTAATTGCGAGTCTACAGCTATGGCCAAAAGTCAGGGTTAAACTCCTACAGAAAATAGTGAGTGGACTCTAGTGTTACCCAATGTGGACCAACAGTGCGCATTGTCCTACGCGCAAGGGGTCTGGGAACTAGCAGGGCCCCAGTGGGGTGCAGGGTCAAAGCCCCGGAGGATTTTTTCACATTTACAGTGCCGGTGCAGTCAGTTGTACACCTAAAAAGATGACGATATTAATGGGAAGCCTGGGTCCCTAAAAATCACACTGTTAGTTGGATGGGAAAATGTAAATTGGCATGTAAATAATTTTATTATATGAAGGTTTTGGCTACCAATAATCAGTATAATAATTAGAATTAATAGTAGAAGGTGCTAAACTGTAAAATTCTGCCGTTCTCTCTGTTGGGTAGATTTTCTATGGAAGGCTAGCAGCCCAGAATAAATAAAAGGAGACTCTCACTCTCTAACTAGGAGGGCTGTTGTATGGAGTGTCCGCCCTATGTATTATTATTTGTATTTTTGTTTGCGGCGCGGGTAAAAGCGCCGCGTCTTTTATATTTATATTTAAAAACCCGTGAGGATGCATGACTGATCAGCTACTGATTATTTAACTAGCTGACAGTCATGCATCCTTACCAAACGCTGCAGACTGTGGCCGAGGGTAATAAGATAAACAGCTAGTTAACCCCTCGGCCAGAGTATAAGAACCGACAGCTGTCTGTGCTGCGGTGTTGAGTGTTGGATGCAGAGAGGAAGTACGGGGAGATAGAGAGGTACAAGAAAACAATTGCTAAAACGTGCTGGTTTAGCCAGCACGCCACTTACTTGTTTGTCTGTTTATTTGTTTGGCCAACGCGCCTTTTGTTTTCTGTTTTGTTTAAATCTTTTGTTTTGTTTATTTTGATTAATAAAATTAACTGAACGCCGCTTGCGTTCAGTTTCGCCCGCCCATCCATTGTTGTGGTTTCAGTTACTTCCTGGTCCGTGACGTCACCACTGCAAGCCAGCCTGCCACATATGGTGTCCTGCGTGGGACAAACAACGCCCCAACAGCCGGACCAGGAATACAAAGGCGTTTTTATTTTTTCGAAAAGTGTTTTTGTGTTTGAAAAAAAAAAAAAAAAAAAAATGGGAAGAAGCGGCCAAGAAAGCAGCAACAGCAGCAGGTGGTGCATCAAGAGCAGCGGGCCCGGTCACAGGTCCCGTCGCGTCTCTACTACGCCGGATGTTTGCCTTGCCTGTCTGGATGAGGAAGGGTGGTGCTTCCTGTGTGGCGAGGTAAGGTATCTTCCACTCAGCCAGAGCCACGCATGGCATAAGATGGAGGAGCCTGAGCGTCCGGCGTCAGGGGAGAGGGCCCGCTGGCTAAGACGAGTTCACTCTCCTCTGAGGGAATCTGGGGCTGGCTGGTGGAGCCTGGGAGGAATGCTGAAGAGGCCCTCCCCGATGTGATCAACCTCCTGTGGGCCAGAGATGGAGAGCGATGGGAAGCCTGGGAAAAGCAACACTGCCCAGTGTCCCTCGCGGAGGTTGCGGACATGGTAATCCACTACCTGGCTGCAGATATGGCAGGGCTACCGCTATCTCCAGCTCCATCGGGAAAAGCCCAGCCGCTGCCATCTCCAGCGCCAGAGGGAGATGAGTCGTCGCTGCCTTCTCCAGCGCCAGAGGGAGAGGAGTCGCCGCTGCCTTCTCCAGCGCCAGAGGGAGAGGAGTCGCCGCTGCCTTCTCCAGCGCCAGAGGAGAGGAGTCGCCGCTGCCTTCTCCAGCGCCAGAGGGAGAGGAGTCGCCGCTGCCTTCTCCAGCGCCAGAGGGAGAGGAGTCGCCGCTGCCTTCTCCAGCGCCAGAGGGAGAGGAGTCGCCGCTGCCTTCTCCAGCGCCAGAGGGAGAGGAGTCGTCGCTGCCTTCTCCAGCGCCAGAGGGAGAGGAGTCGCCGCTGCCGTCTCCAGCGCCAGAGGGAGAGGAGTCGCCGCTGCCGTCTCCAACGCCAGAGGGAGAGGAGCCATTGCTGCCGTCTCCAGCGCCAGAGGGTGAGGAGCCCTCGCCTCTGTCTCCACCAGGAGCAGAGCAGCAGGAGCTGCCTCTGTCTCCACCACCACCAGGAGCAGAGCAGCAGGAGCTGCCTCTGTCTCCACCACCACCAGGAGCAGAGCAGCAGGAGCTGCCTCTGTCTCCACCACCACCAGGAGCAGAGCAGCAGGAGCTGCCTCTGTCTCCACCACCGCCAGGAGCAGAGCAGCAGGAGCTGCTTCTGTCTCCACCACCGCCAGGTGCAGAGCAGCAAGAGCTGCCTCTGTCTCCGCCACCTCCACCAGCAGAGGGTGAATGCCTGCTGGTTCTGCCTCAACCGCCGTGGGAGGACTGCTTGCCCCTCCCACCTCCACCAGCAGAGGGTGAATGCCTGCTGGTTCCGTCTCAAGCGCCGTGGGAGGACTGCTTACCGCTCCCAGCTCCACCAGCAGAGGGTGAATTCCTGCTGGTTCCGCCTCAACCGCTGTGGGAGGATTGCTTGCCCCTCCCACCTCCACCAGCAGAGGGTGAATACCTGCTGGTTCCATCTCCACCTCCACCAGCAGAGGGTGAATACCTGCTGGTTCCACATCCACCATCATGGGAAGAACTGCTCCTGCCCTGCCTCGCACCGCCCAAGGATGCCTGTTGCTTCGCACCTACCAAGGATGCCTGCCTCACTTGCCCAAGGATGCCTGCCTCGCCGCCCAAGGATGCCTGCCTCGCCGCCCAAGGATGCCTGCCTCACTTCGCCCAAGGATGCCTGCCTCGCTTCGCCCAAGAAGGCCTGTCTCGCATCGCCTGGGGCTGCCTGTTGCTCCGCACGCCTGGGGCTGCCTGTTGCTCCGCACGCCTGGGGCTGCCTGTTGCCCGCGACGCCTGGGGCTGCCTGTTGCTCCGCGACGCCTGGAGAGCCACCAGTTATAGGGTACGAGGGAGAAGTGGAGCTCCCGCTGCCGCCTCCATGGCCAGGGGCTCCCCTCCCGAAGTTCGCCCGAGGGTCCGCTACTGCTGCTGCTGCCGCCGCCTCCCGGGGTCCGCTGCTGCTGCCGCCGCCTCCCGAGGGTCCGCTGCTGCTGCCATCGCCTCCCGAGGGTCCTGTTTTGCTTGGGGTCACTACCAGTCCTGCCATACGGCAGGAAATACTGTGGCTGGAGCCCCATGAACGGGAGCTGCCGGCCACGGAAAAGGGGGAGGTCAGGAGACCAGCTCCCCAGCCGCACTTTCGCGGCAGGAAATACTGTGGCTGGAGCCCCATGAAGGGGAGCTGCCGCCACGAAGAAGGGGAGGTCAGAAGACCAGCTCCCCAGCCGCACTTTCGGCAGGAAATACTGTGGCTGGAGCCCCATGAAGGGCAGCTGCCAGCCATGAAGAAGGGGGAGGTCAGGAGACCAGCTCCCCGCAGCAATTTCGCTGCAGGAGAGGGTGGCCGGAGCCCCACGGAGGGGAGCTGCCGGCCATGAAGAAGGGGGGCAGGTCTGGAGACCACCCCAAAAATTTTTGGCCAAAGGAGCCGGCCTGTGCGCTGGCCATTGGAACGCTTACGGCTGTTTGGGTGGGAGGAGGACATCCCACCGTGGCCGCCACCTTTGGCCCGTTGCTGCCCCTGTTCCTGCGCCGGGACTGCTAGCCGGGACTTTAGGGAATAAGGGGGAGGTGGCCGAAAAGGCCATGTGTGCTGCGCACAAGGGGGTATGTGTGGCGGAGTGTCCCGCCCTATGTATTATTATTTGTATTTTTGTTTGCGGCGCTGGGTAAAAGCGCCGCCTTTTTATATTTATATTTAAAAACCCGTGAGGATGCATGACTGATCAGCTACTGATTATTTAACTAGCTGACAGTCATGCATCCTTACCAAACGCTGCAGACTGTGGCCGAGGGGTAATAAGATAAACAGCTAGTTAACCCCTCGGCCAGAGTATAAGAACCGACAGCTGTCTGTGCTGCGGTGTTGAGTGTTGGATGCAGAGAGGAAGTACGGGGAGATAGAGAGGTACAAGAAAACAATTGCTAAAACGTGCTGGTTTAGCCAGCACGCCACTTACTTGTTTGTCTGTTTATTTGTTTGGCCAACGCGCCTTTTTGTTTTCTGTTTTGTTTAAATCTTTTGTTTTGTTTATTTTGATTAATAAAATTAACTGAACGCCGTTGCGTTCAGTTTCGCCCGCCCATCCATTGTTGTGGTTTCAGTTACTTCCTGGTCCGTGACGTCACCACTGCAAGCCAGCCTGCCACAGCTGTCCTTGCCTGTTCTTGAGAAATATTATTTGGCTGCAAGGCTGTATTTGTCTTTCATTATAAGGATCTTAAAGCTCTTTACAAAGAAAACGCAGTAAAAAAAAGACCATGCAACTGCAGGTTACAAATAAAAACTAAAGCTTAAAAAAAATCTGATAATAGCCTAACACGTGCCCTTTTTACATAAAATATAGTATCCCAAAGCTCTTTTACAATAACAATTATATAAAGACCAAAACCATAAAAAATGGGACAAAATAGCAGGTCTCAAACAAAAAACCACACGACAAAATGTATAAAATAAAGAACAGAGGCTTTATATTATATCCTAGTAAAAATGGGTGTGCAGAGTCTTTGTAAACACTAATATGATAGTAAATAACTTTCGCTGTATAAGCTTTCACAATTATTTTCAGCAAATCGAGAGATCTTGCTTGGAACGCAGGATCGATGAAGGAGGCAGTACCTGTTGTGTTGTGGAGCAAATACTGTTTTTCATCGAGTTTGTTGGATAGTATTTAGTTTTGGGGGGGGGGGAACAAGGTCATATGCTAATTTTCACTTAGTTTACTTTAGAAATGTCTTAACTGAATCAACACGTTATTATTATATGATAACATTCTTAAAAAAAATTTTAAAAAAGATTCGACCAAAACCAGTTGTCACGCCAATTTCAGTTCAACTGTGCCGCTTGTTATTTTCAGTGCAAGACTCCAGTGAAACCTGCTGAACAATGTTACCTTAACATATTGAATTACATACCTCTTTGTAGTGTTCCATATACTTAAATCGACAAAAATGGAAAAATGTGACATTTCGAAATCTAACATTATTGTACAACTATTAAGACGGTTGTGATATCATGTTGTAGTTTCTTTGATTACATGATGTTAAATAAAAGATTTAAATTATGTTCATATAGTTATTTATAGTTTTAATTATGCCTCAATCCTAAAATTCTAACAATGCAAAACGGCTGGCTATAGCTGTATATAATGGAACATATGATGAAAGTTTTTATGTTTTCATGTTTTTATTTTGAATATTCTAATTTATTTGTATATACAAGCTTGCTGTTATCTCTATTGGACCTGGCAGCAAACAATTATTTCGTATTGTACAAGGAATGCACCGAGGAAAACATAGGAGCAGTGCTACACTGTGGGGTGGACGCAGTACATTTTTGGAAAGGTCCAGTCCACCCACTATTTTTGCTGAAATGACATTTTTCACACTCTCTTCATTGTTATATATCTTCAATAGTAGCCTATTTTATTTCTCCCCAATAATTCATCCTTTAATGTTCCTGACGCAGCTTTTCCTTGTATTGCGTCTGCATCTGCTCTCTGGAGCACATGCAGTCAGTCACTGGAGTCTTGGTACTTAATGACAAGCGGCACCGTGAACTGAAATTGACGTGACTGTTTTGGGCAAATCTTTTTTTTTGTAAAGAATGTTATCACATGATAATAATGTGCTGAGTCAGTTAAGCCATTTCTAAAGTAAACAAAGTGTAAATTAGCATAACAGCTGACCTTGATTTTTTTTTCTTTCAAAACGTTAGGTTACTCATGTAACCCTGGTTCCCTGAAAGAGAAGACCACCACCAACGACAGTATGTATGGGATATGCCTGCCCATTGGGTAGTTATCGCTGAGCTCTCTATATCAGAGCTGCCGGTAGGCCCCTTCCTGGGATGATGAACTCGGTCCCGCCCACCGAGGGATTAAAATCATAGGAAGCCATTTCTCTTTTTCCATCAAACCGATGCTACCTCGCGGTTGGTGGTTGTCTTCTCTTTCAGGGAAACCGGGGTTACGTGAGGAACCTAGCCTTCCTGTTCAATTTGAAGACGACCGCCAACGACATTATGTATGGGATAATGTATACCAGAGCCATCGCAAGGGAGAAGGAATGGCAGCATATGAGGGATGCATCAGAACCTCACAACCCCAGGGTTAGCGGTGTTAGCTTACAGCCTCAAGGACCCTTGTGCCTAACGAAGGCAGGACAGGATCTACCACATTAAAGCAGTAGAACCTGGACAAATATCGGTCAACGAGGCACCTCTAAAGAGGGCCCATGACGTAGCCACACCTCTGGTTGAGTTCGCAGCCACCCTCCAAGGTGGGGGTAGGCCGGCATTAGTATACGCAGTCGAAACCGTGTCCACAATCCAATAGGACAGTCACTGTTAAGAGAGGGCTTGACCTCGGGTCCGTTCACCATGACAAATGAAGAGCTGGTCAGACTGACGCAGCGCTCTCGTTCTATCCACATAGCATCTCAATGCCCGTAACAGGCACAGGGAATTTAATCTCCTATCCAACTCCTCCACAAAGGGAGGGGGGTGGAAAGCCTCTAGTTCCACTGATTGACACAAGTGAAAAGCTGTAATCACCTTAGGGGGGAAAGCAGGGTTTGTGCACAATGACACCCTGTTACCATTGTCCCAAACACGCATACAGGAACTGTGCACAGACAGTGGCTGTAGCTCGCTGACCCATTTAGCGGAGGTGATAGCTAACAGAAAGGCTGTCTTCATGGAGAGGTATTTCAGCTCTATGGAATGTATGGGCTCAAACAGGGCTTTAGTGAGAGCCTCCAGTACCACATCTAGACTCCATTCGGGGAGGACGTAACTTCCAAGCACCCTTTAGAAAACGGGTCACCAGTATATGAGCACCCGGGGATACTGAGTCAATGGGAACATGGCGTGCAGATATGGCTTCTAGGTACACTTTCAATGTAGAGGAGGGTAAACCCCCCTCTAACAGATCCTGCAGAAACTGCAAAATAATCGTTATAGGGCAATAAACGGGATCATGGCCTCTGGCCATGCACCAATTTTGAAGATATTTCCCCTTGTAAGCATACAATGCTCTTGGGAAGAAACCCTAGCTTTCTGCAGCATACCGACTACTGTGTCTGAGAGCCCTAAAGAGGACAGACAGTCCCGTTCAGGGGCCAGACGCACAGCTCGCCTGGCTGAGGAGATCCATGCGGCGCCGATGCGCAGGGCTTAAAACCTTGAAGGTGTCGTGGCGCCGAGGTATGGAGTCCTCTAGGTACGAGGGTGTCAAAGCACCGAGGTACTGAGGCTGTGGTGCAGCATGGCACCAAAGGCACCGCTGTGCAGGGATCAAAAGGCCTTGAGGCACTGAGGATGCCGAAGCACGAAGCCACCGATGTCGGGAAGTGCTTGAACACAGTGGGCGTCGAAGCACCGAGGATCCAAAAGTACCGTGGGCGACAAGGCCTAGACACTGGGGCGCCGAGCACCGACCACCAAGTGTGTCTGTGCCTGGCTGCTTACAGTCACACAACCAGAAACAGCGCAGTAGCTTGCAATTGTGTGGAGCTTAGCCTGCAGACAGTTGCCGTGTGGTCTCCTTCCTCCCTCCTCCTATATATATATATATATATATTTAGCTCAACCTTCAGCTGCTGAGTTTCTGATTCTGGGAAGTGGCAAGCCTACTTTCAGCAATAAAAACTACAGAAAAACTGAAGAGAAAGCTCTTAAAATAGTCAATCACACAACTGGAAGGTTAGTTTTATACTCACCCTACCTACCTGTTAAGTGAAAGGCAAAAGAGACTGAAGTCTCCATGCAGTAGCTATTTATTACCTCGGGAGGTGGGACCGAGGACTTCACTCCATGGAGGGCCTATCAGCAGCTTTTATATAAAATGCTCAGCAAATACTTGACAAGCAGGCATATCCCAAAAGTATTGTTTTGTCAGTCATCTTCAAATTGAAATGGATCTCCCTTATAAATGGCCTATTTTCAAATAAAAAATACAACGCTTTTTATTCATGCTGATATATTTGAAAATAAGTAATTTAATAGAGCACATCTTTAAACAATGAACGTAAATAGCTAAGTAAAGTCTTCTTTTTTTAGGGTGGCTAATTGTTGATCCAGAAGATACAGCCAAAGGCTTCTGCAGATACTGCAGATTCTCAATAAGGTGCAAAAACAACAAAACATATTAACAATGCTACTCCACATTCTGCCTTGAATAAAATAACAAAGTGCTTCCAGGTAGCACCCGTGTTGGAGGATAGCGACAAAAAGAGAAGGGCAGAATTGAAAATATCGTTTCTAGTGGCAAATCACACCGCCATTTCCACTGTAGATTGCTTGTCACATTGTAAATGACACAAACTGCATCTCAGACACCCAGCTACACAGAACTGTATCACAGCAGTGATAAACTCAGTCCTGGGGCCATGCTTTTTTTATTTTATTTTTTTTAAGGTTTTTTCAGGAAGAAGTAGGCGGGTTTTTGTAAAAGTAGTTGGCAGCCCTGGTCAGCTGTCCTTCAATACAAATGCTAGTTGCAGATACGCATGGCTGAATGGTCGCCGCTATCTGCAGGGTATTTGTGTCCCCTAACAAGCGATATTTATTGGCAGCATGCCATAATACAGGAACAAATGTTCACTGAACTTTATCTGGTAGTAACCATTCTTCTTCCTTGCTTACAACAAACTCTGTATGTAAGCTGCTCTCAATCAATAAACTTTAGTCACACACTCTGTGTGCACATTCATTCCCATTCACGTCAGTACACTCCATAACCTAACAGTGATTTTTTTTACAGTTTACTATTATTATTTAACTTCTTCAAATAAGTACTCATCTCCTGTAACTTCTATCTTTCCTTAAGGTTTGTTTAAATGCTTGCTGTTCACGCTGGTCCACTTCTGTTACTGGAAAAGATTTGAATGGATTTATGCATGCCCACACAGTGGGGTGTAGCCCCTCTCAAATTTGCCATGCCACAGCTACTGATTGACAAGCTTTCATTAATTCACTTGCATGCTTGTTGCGCAGTCATTTTTAGAAAACAAAGACGGTGCTAGCGGGTGTCAATTTTAGACAAAAAGAAAGGAAATTAGATTTTGTATTGCACAGTACAATAGTAATTGAATTGTAGCCCAGTAATAGTAATTGTAGTACAGTACAATAGTACAGTATTATAGTACTTTATTACTATAGTATTCACTTTTTACTTTAGTACTATGGTATATTTTTTATAGTAATACTATAGTACTTTTTTGTAACGTGTGCCATATTTAAATGAACCGTTACAACACCCACCGCCCCCCATCCACCAGAAAGCAGGAAACATTTCCTTTGTAGATATATGTGACAACTTCAACTTCCGCTATGAGACAGCCGCTATGAGAGAGCTGCTATGAGACAGCAGCTGCAGTAATACCCTTCTCGAGCAGAACGCTTATTTCAATAAATGATTCTCAGCATTGCACTGCGTTGATTGGAAATCACGTTTTCATGAGGATCACAAAAACGAAACAGAAATTAAAAAAACATCTTTCTCTTTCTCTGTCTCCAAAGTATGCATATCCTGTAATTGCTTTTTGTCTAATGCTATACAGTGCCATAATGTTGCACGATAACACAAAAGACAACATGGAATGGGCAATCAGTGCAGAAATTTCTGTTCCAAAATATTTACCATAGGCTATACTCTGTGTTGGTTGGGAAGCTGGTTCTGCTTTACATGCTTTTATAACCCCTTTAACTTCTGAAGAGAATTTGAACCCAAGCCACCAGAAATGAAGTGCATATTCCATATACATGCCTGATGTGTCCTTCCTAGAGTAATATCTTACCTTCAGCCTTTTGTGCATACTTTATTTATTGTTGTCAGGCTGATTTGCATGTGTGTGTGTGTGTGTGTGTGTGTGTGTGTGTGTGTGTGTTTTGTTTTTATCTGTATGAACTTGGTTTCCACAATATCTTCAATGGTTTGAAGAGTTTTTTTGTTCCTTCTCTCTCTCTGGAGATGTGCCTTGCCTTGACACTTGCTTCAAGATAGGGTCCTATGAGTGCTTGAAAGAAGCCCCCAACCTATAGAGATCATACTAACATAGGTATAGCATAGAAACAAGTAGTAATAGAGTAGTCCAAGAAAACCAAGCAATTCATTTAACAGACATTATTATTATTATTATTATTATTATTATTATTATTATTATTATTATTATTATTATTATTATTTAGCAGACGTGCTTATCTAGGGCGAATTACAATTGGTACAAAATATCACAATACAAAGTATATCATAGTAAGTACGATAAATGGATGAGAATGATTTCAAATTAGAGCAATAACAAAAAAAACATGCCAACAAAGGACTGCCCGAGTACACAAACAGCAACGTGACTGACTGCCAAGAAAAGACGAACAAAGATGCCACTGCCCGAGTACACAAACAGCAACGTGACTGACTGCCAAGAAAAGACGAACAAAGATGCCACTGCCCGAGTACACAAACAGCAACGTGACTGTCAAGAAAAGACGAACAAAGATGCCACTGCCCGAGTACACAAACAGCAACGTGACTGACTGCCAAGAAAAGACGAATGAAGATGCCACTGCCCGAGTACACAAACAGCAATGTGACTCACTGCCAAGAAAAGACGAACAAAGATGCCACTGCCCGAGTACACAAGCTACAACGTGACTTACTGCCGAGAAACCAACATCCTTCCATTTGCCAAGCAACTTAGGGCAGCTTCACTCCTGGCTGATGAATACTTGGGTTTTGCAGACAAACACTTAATTTGTTATCTGGCGAGTTAATTCCCCAGCTGCAGTAGAAAGTGTCATCTTTGACCCCTGGGATTGTTTTTCAGCCATCGCAAAGATAGCCCCACAACCAGGGCAGCCACTCAAGCTGAGTTGAGCATATTGTAAAACAGGACCATTGGCCATTTGTTTGTCTTTCAGCGACAAGTGAAGGGTGTTACCAGATGATCAAGGTTGTCTACACTTCCCTTATTCTGATTTATAGTGCAAGATGATCTCTGGCCTGTGGTTCTCACGTGCTACTTTGGCATCATGGTGCTACGTTGATAGAACCACAGCAGATTATCCCTTTTTAGGAACGTACATCACCATAGTGAGGTTGCCAGCGAATCCGAACCCTGTACTCTTTCCTACTCTTCTAGTAACTCTTCTGCCAGAGGTATACTTGTAAAGAAGTTGTCACATACTACATTTCGTCCAATGTTTAGCCATGGCTGAACAGTGTTCGTGATCACTGTTTTTCTCTTTTCCTGGTTGTCTGCCTAGCTACACTTCACCTTTCAAAGGATAGAATGTAGCTGCATCACAGTTCCACCTTATTTTGATGCCATACTTTGCAGGCTTACTGGGTATGTACTGAAAGGACACCTCCCTTGGAACGGGACAAGCTGCTCATCAGCTGTCATGTCAGAACCTGGGATGTAGGGCTTCTTGAGCCTGTCAACAAACATTTCCCAGACATCACGGATTGCTGCTAGTTTATCAGTTGTTATTCTCTCCTGTCTTGTCTGTTTGTTGTCAAATCTTAGGAATCTAAAGATACTCTCGAATCTTTTTTCTGGTATGGTGGCTGAGAAAATGGGTCACTCATTTTGCTGTAACCAAAGGGAAGACAGGGGTTCAGGTGACCTTTGTTGACTCCTGCAAGTAGCAGAAGTCCAATGAATGCCTTCACTTCAGTGATATTTGTCTCAGTCCACTGTTTCTGGTTTTCTGGGTGTGCATCATTCCCCAGTTTGAACACATCTAGCTTCTCTATTTGTTTGTCTTACAATGATATCCAGTATTTCAGCGGTAATGAAGAGCTCATATGCTCCTTGATGGATGTCACTTGCCCATCTCTAGTAACACCTGGAGGACAGTGAATGATGTCATGTGCCTGGTGTCTTCCTTGAGAAGGAGGTTCCCGACTCCAAACCTACAATAAAAACATAACACATTCACATTTGAATAATTTTCATCTCATAACACATTTTCACACTATTGCAATTTTATGCTATACAAAATTATCATTACAGGCAAACATTTACATACCTTCCCATTAAGGCCGAATCATGTCATTTCTGCAAGGCTGTTACACATCTCCTGCAGCTACAACAACTCCACGACCTCTTCCTCTGCCCCGCAGTGGTGCTTCATTTAGAGGCGGACCATCTTGCTCTGCTTGTCCATCATCCTCAGTAGGCTCCAGTGAGGTATGACACAGGACTGTTTTTTGGGATGGAACCGCAATAACAGTCTCACGTTTTGATTGGTCCATGTCTGTCTGAGGAATACTTGACTTTCTGTGGTGATGTACTTTTTTCTCACATATACCATATATCTATAATCGTTTACTTGATTTATTTTAATTGCAAATATTTATTCTGCCCACTATTACAGTTTAGTTACAGGATACATTAGTTTATCTCTAATATAATTTAATGGGCAGCTTTGCTTTTCAGATAGTGTCCCAGATTCTGGGTCGGTCTGCTTTCAGATAAAGTCCCAAATTCTGGGCTGCTCTGCTTTTCCTAATTCAGACCAGCTTTTGGGATGTTCTGCTCTTACAGATGACAGTCAAGTTTCTAGGTCATGCTTGATCAGAACTTGATCATGAATTCATTTAAGAGTAACCCTTAGTACATGAATCAAAGTTAATGTATTTTATGACTCTCCTCAGAAAACATTATTTTTTATGAAGAAACAGAAATCATATATATATATATATATATATTGTGATAGAACGAGGGGATTGGTGCGAAATGGGAGATACATTAGGGCAGTCTTGATGGCAAATTCTTGCTTCAGTCATACCGGAAGCAAGATGGCTGCCAAACAGGAAGTGACGATTGGCTTCGGTCATACCGGAAACAAAATGGCCGCCGAACCGGAAGTGACCGGTTTTAATGCCACATCATCAAAAAGGGCGTTCCCAGGGGGATAAAAGGGCAGGTCCAGGCAAGTACCAGGAAGAAGAGTGGGGGAAGCGGTATGCTACAGGAAGTGAGTACTGGGATTGTTGGATTACTTGTTATTGACCTTGGATTGTTTGACTGCCTTCTTTGTGCTTTATACCTGGACTGTTTTGAAAACCCTGGATTGTGTATGAACCTTTGCCTGTTTCACCGACTATTCTATGCTGGATGGACATATAAATAAAGCACTAACAGGTACCGCCCTGTTTGGAATTAACTTCACAGTATTTTGTCTCTGTTTACATACTGTCCTGCTACAAAGTACTGTATGCATATTCTACACGGCCTATGAAGTTGTTACAATATATATATATATTGTGTACTTTGAATTCAAATCCACCTCAACTTCACCAGCCATCAGAATCGATCTCAGTAAAATCCCATGGCTTTGAGGTACATTGCAGTGAAGAAGTAGAGGGTCCAACAGGTACAGTTCTTGAATACTGATACTTTCACAATCAAGATATTTGCTGTTTATTTATACTTAATATACCTTGCTAAAATTTCCACCTATTTATCTAAAGTAATTAACAATACTGTCAAAAACCTCACCATTTTTTAATTGTAAACATTATTCTAACACACAATATCATGACATGTTTTGGAAGGATCTTTTTTTTATTTTTAAAGTAGTGAATTAGTAAAAATTCATTATTAAATGAATGAATGAATTATTAAATGGTTGCTACAGAGGTTGAGCAACAGGACGTGGTGATGAGCGAGGAGGAACAGAATGCACTCTCCCTAGCGGCTTCCTGGGATGAGGAGTCCTTCTTGCAAACGGAGACTCAGGAACCAGACCTGACTCAAGTAACGGCCCCTAGCTTCGAGCTCGCCTCGGAGCCTGAGATTCCAGCGCCCTCGAACTCTGATCGGACATTGATGGAAAGGGCTGCCAACTTCCTCCAGGGACCCTGGAAGGCAAGTTCTGAGCAGTGCAGGTCTGTTTTCAGACCAACGCAGACTTCGACCCCCCAGCCTTTTCTGGCGTTCCCGGACTTCATGGAGGAGGTCAAATCATCTTGGCAACACCCAGCCTCGGTGCCCAGCGTGTCCAAGAGCGCAGCCGCACTTGCCTCCATGGAAGGTGCAGAGGCGGTAGGGCCCTAGTGCGAGCCCCCCCTCCCCACTAGGAGGTCTTTCCAAGGATCCTGTGTGCCCTAACGGCCAATGCAGGATCACAGAAGCCTACCTGAAAAAGGCTTAAGCGGCCGAAGCGCAGGTGACACGCCTTGCAAACACAGGAGGCCTCTTGACGGCCGACCTGGATGGCATGCTGCGCTCTGTTTCCCTTCTGGAGCCGCTAGCTTCAGAGCTATGCGTAGTCTCGGGCACTTAATTGCAACCATCGGGGTTCCAAGGGCAAGCCCTGGGCAGAAGCCTGGCAGGCTGAGTGGTGGCACGCAGACAGCTGTGGCTGTCTCAGGCGAGGGTCCCGGATGCGGATAAGTCTGCCTTATTGGACATACCTATCTCTCCTGGCCATACTTTTGGACCAGCGGTAGAGGAGGTCCTGCAGCGTTCTCACAGGGAGCGAGAGGTGTCCTGACAGGTGGCAGCGATGCTCCCCTCCCATGCCTCGGCACAGGAAAGGGGGAGGCAATGGCGTCCGGCAGTTATCACAATAACCCGGACTATCCCAATCCCTACGGCACCATGGGGTGACCTGAGGCACCGCCTCCAGGCCTCCACGGCAACGAGCCAGCAACCCAGGGAGACAGTTCCACCGGAACCGCCCCAGGCAGCCTCCGCCACAGCCTCAACAGCCCAAGCAGGGGCCCTGAAGGCTTGCGGCCTCAGACCCACCCGTACGCTCTGCACTACTGGCGCAATTGCGCCTCAGACTCTTGGGTGCTCGCCACCGTACACACCGGCTATGCACTGCAATTCCACTTGGGTCCTCCTCCCTTTCGAGGGATCACGGTCACATCCGTGAACGACCCTCTCCAGGTCTTGGCCCTCAAACAAGAGGTAGAAACACTACTGCAAAAACAAGCCATCCGTCTCGTAGAACACACCTCTCAAAAAGAGGGGTTCTACTCTATATATTTCTTGGTGCCAAAGAAGGACGACGGCCTTCGCCCCATCCTAGACCTGAGACACCTCAACAGGTTCTTGAGGGAGAGGAGGTTCCAGATGGTCACACATCACCACATCCTCCAGTCTGTCCGTCTGGGCGACTGGTTTACAACAGTGGACCTGAAGGACTCGTATTTTCACATTCCTATTCGTCCACAGGAAATATCTCCGCTTTGCCTTTCAGGGGAACGTCTTTGAGTTCTCTGTGCTGCCATTCGGCCTCTCCTTAGCCCTGCAAGGGATCAGGGTGATGAATTACCTGGACGACTGACTGATTTGTTCCCAGTCCCAGGCAGGAGCAGTGGCCCACACAGCGATTGTGATGGAGCATCTGTCGAGGCTGGGTATCACCCTCAATGATGCAAAAAGCCAATTAACACTGGTGCAGATTATGGTTTATTTGGGTATCCGGCTGGATTCCCTTACAATGCGAGCCTACCTGTTGGATGACAGGGTAGCTGCTATTCACAACTGCCTGGCCCTATTTCAACCAGGGTCCACAGTACAATTAGTATTGTGCCAGAAACTACTTGGTCTGATGGCCGCAGCATCCTCAGCTGTTCAACTGGGGTTACTTCACATGCGCCCGCTTCAAGCATGGCTCAATGCCTTTCGGCTACACCCCAAGCGCGACAGACACTGTCGGCTGACAGTGTCTCATCTGTGCTGGAATGCACTACGCTGGTAGAGGCAAGCCCCTCACCTGAGCGAAGGCGTAAGAATGGGAGTCATTTACAGCCGTCAAGTGGTGATGACAGACGCATCCAACTCCGGTTGGGGGTTGGTCTGGGCAGGCAGAGGAGTCCACGGATCCTGGTCAGGCCGCTGGACGTCCCTGCACATAAATGCGCTAGAGCTGACAGCAGTCCACCTCACACTACAACATTTTCTCCCTTTGCTCCGCAACAAACATGTTCTTGTTCGCACGGACATGTCAGTGGTTGCATATGTGAACCACCGGGGAGGGCTTCGGTCCCCGGGGTTACACTGCATAGTCTTTCGACTTCTGATCTGGGCACAGAGGCACCTACTGTCCCTTCGGGCTGTACATCTCCCGGGAGTGGTGAGCTGGGCAGCGGACCTCCTCTCCAGGGAGGGTCCTCACTCGTCAGAATAGCGACTGCATCCTCAGGTGGTGGAGCGCATTTGGGAACGCTTCAGGGAAGCCCAGATCGACCTCTTTGCCACGGCAGAGATGACCCATTGCCCCGTGGTTCTCCCTCCGCAGCTGCGGAGGTCCACTAGGTGTCGACGACCTAGCGCACGAATGGCCCAAAGTGCTTTTATACACTTTCCTGCCTATACTGCTGCTCCCTGCCTTCCTCGAGGTCAGGAGAGAGGAAGCGACTGTTCTCCTGGTTTTCGAACCTCTGCCAGCTGCTGCAGGGCCAGCCCCGGGAGATCCTGCTGCGCATGGATCTCCTCAGCCAGGCGTAAGGCACCCTCTGGCAACCAGAACCGGGCAGACTCCAGCTGTCTGTCTGCCCTAGGGCTCTCAGACGCAGTAGTTAGTACACTGCAGAACGCTAGGGCTTATTCCAGAATACCGCTGTACGCCTATAAGTGGAAATATTTTCAAAACGGAAAATATTGGGTCATATGGGCATGCGCAATACCTGTTTTAGTAATCCCCGCCTCACTCTTTTCTCCTGCCTATTTAATTTTTGCATCCCGTTAAAAATAGCCTCTGTCAAATCATATCAACTAGCGAAATAGTTGAAATAATTGTATTGCCACACATTTTTTAAGTTCATTTTTTTAATTGCCCAAATAATTGTACAGGATTTCAACTTTTTTAATTGCTTAGGATTTATATTCCACCTTTCTCTGGTTTCTAGATGTCGAGAAATAAATCATTTTTAACGGATAAAACTTTAAACAACAAGAAATTCTACCCCAAATAAAACAATAAATTATAAAAATTAAAATAAAATGATTTTTACGGGGCTTTTACCTGTAGTGTTAATTTATCTGGCATCAGTTAATATATATATATATATTTTCTGGCAGAGCAGAGGCTCTGCATGTGTGTGTAATTCATTGTTTTCTTATTTACAAAACGTGGAATGTGGTCAGGGGGCGATTGGATGATTGGTTGGAATCAATTGCCCCTGGCCACACCCTATAAAAGTAGACAATGCAATGTTTGTTTGGTAAGTGTGGAGGTTTTAGTGAAGGTGCTGCCAAACCTGAACACTGTGGAAAGAGAGTAAGAGAAAGAAATAATGCACCGGGATAGCTTTGTTTAATTGGAAACTGCAGTTCTGTCTCTGTGCTTGCTATTCTCGCCGCTGACCAGCTTTGACAGCTTGACACTTTACCACATATTTGTCCATGACAAAAATATTTTCAGCTTTAAATTAAAAGTCTGTAAAAATGACAAGAGAGTTAGATTCACCTTTAAGAAAAGCACTCCGAGTCTAAAATATAACCTTTTCCCCAAAATGGATCATAGTATGTTCGGAAATAAATCACCTTGTACCTACAGTTAAACATGGAGGTGGTTCGATCATGACATGGGGGTGTTTTAGCAGTTCAGGGACTGGAGACATTCATGTGATTGAAATCGAATGAATGCAGCCATGTATCAAAACATCTACAAAGTACAATGATACCATCTGCTGGTAGGCTGATTGGCACCATTTATCTTCCAACATGACAATGATCCAAAGCATATAGCTGTCAACTCTGGAATTATTCAAGAAAACACAGATAAAAGTTCTGGAATGGCCTTTGCAATCACCAGATCTCAATCCAATAGAAATGCTGTAGCCAAACACTCTGTCTGAGTTGAAAGAAATATTCAAGACAGAACCAAGATGCAACATATTGGTTATGAATTGTCATAAACTTCTTCAAGCCGAAATAAAAGTAAAAAGATACAAAATACTAAAGCAGGGATGCCAATATTTTTGTCATGAACACATACTTGAAATTGCTTAAGTGCTTTTGTTTTTTAATAAAGATGGTTTGTTAAACTACCAGAAATTGTGTATGTGGTCTTCGTAATATTAATTAGTAGCTAATGTTTACTAAATGCTTGTATTTAGCAGATTTTGCAGTGAGTTGAATTCCTCTAATAAAAAATGTTCTTATAAGCATAAGAAAACAAGGGATGCTTCCTCTGAAGTACATAAAAGACAGACTCAACAAAACTAAAGGGAGGGTAATGTTTATCTAATCAGGCAGCAAACCACAGTGTTGTAGTTATCTACATAGATATAACTGTAGAGTTCCACTGTTTTAGATAGCCCATGTCAAATGTGTAGGCAAAGTGTGAGCAAAGCAGCTACAGTACAGTACAGCTGAATGCAATCTAAAGCCCTTTCACACTGGCATGATCTACCTGGGTCAGAACCTACCCGACCAGGACCCGGTGTCATGCGGGTCAGGTACGTGATTGCACACTGCTTTTGATAAAGCAGGGTTGACCTGGGTGACAGACGCAAGTAAACAATCCACACATCAATGCCCCAGAAGCAGCTTGTTACAAACAATCTCCATCCAAGCTTCTCTGGATTGAACCGTCTGCCCAAATGTTGATCAGAGAAAAATGTTTCTTCATCCCAGCTGCAATCTGGCTCATGGTGTGTCTCAAGGCTAAACAGAATAAACCGAAACGTTCCTTGCGGAAGTGAAACTTTCACGCAGGCGTGGCTGTTTATTATTGCGTCAGCTCACGAACTGCCGTCAAGCATTTTGCCTCGCTCAACCCACATCCTGAGGTGGGTCACTGGGACCCGGGTTAACCTTGGTCCGACCCAGGTACTTTGTTTCACATTACGCGGGATTGTGACCCAGTTAGCCCGGACCCGGGTAGGAGTGCCAGTGTGAAAGGGGCTTAACACATGCAACCTGCTTACTATTTAGGTTCTATTATTAAACCTTCCATGGATGGTACTATCCATGCACAAATCCAATCCAACCACATGGACCTGAAAATATGTTTTGAGTTCCGACCTGCAAACAGTACAGTATAAATAAATTATGTAAATAAGTAAACATAAAACTGATAATTGTTGCAATTTCTTATAGTGATGTCACTTTAACAGACAAACATTTGATTTGATTTAAAGAGAAAACCTGACCTTTATTGTACAAAATAAAGGTCACTCTAGTTATTGTAAGATCACTTAAAGATGGCACGTAACCTTTTTTTAAATTTTTTTTTATATATACTACAGAACCTGTAATGGCAAAGCAAGTCACCAGTTGGTCTCTACAAACAGTTTACAGTCCCTGAATACACAACCAAGCTGCAGTATTAAATGTTGACTCAATCAGGGCACCAGACAAAGCCAAACATGAGAGCACGGAAATCATAATATCCACACTTTAAGTAAAGCGACATTTAGTCAAGAATAACCAACAGTATTTGGGAGTCTTTGACCTAGATATTGTTATGCATTAAATGGAGATTTGTCTGTACTCTCTAGGGAGTATTATGTGATTGCGCAACTGAATGAGAATTGTCTGTATTGCAAAACGAAAGGACTATAATCAAGTGCTGAAAGTTTTGCAGACACCCAATGCATTTAATGACATGGATTTATTTGCAGACTAGGCAGTGCTGTTTTTACAGACAGCCAACACTTCTCACAATGTGGAATCAAGATAAGCTACAACATACAGCCCGTTTGCAATGTTTGCTTATTTTAGAATCTTATTTCTAAAGGATAATTATTTGTATGCTATGTTTAGAGTGGACTGTTGTTTTCCATTGATGAAGGGATGCCTCTCAAGGTCTGCAGCGCTGGATGAAGCGTGGGTACAAGCACACGTCCCGGATGTGGTGTCTGTTCAGCAGCCAGGTCAGGAATCGCTCCAGCCCCAGACCATACCCACCATGAGGACAGGTGCCGTATTTGCGCTAGAAAATACAGGAATAATTGAGATAAACTTAGCATTTGATAGGATATACACGAATGAGAATCCATATAAAAATGATGGACTATTTACAGCTCTAAAAAAGCCACAGTGACATTAACCCTTTGCGGTCCATTTATTAATTCTGCGTCAGGCTCGCCAGGTCGAATTAATTTTTCACGCAAGCAGTTAATTTTAAACGCTGTTTAAAAGTATTTTTTTCACAGTCAAACGGGTTTAAATGGCCCTGCATATCAACAAAGCACTCACTAGGGATCTCCAGCCCGCCCACCCTTTCGTTTGCTATCGCTTTCACATATGCTACCAAATAAAAATAATAATAATAATAATAGTCGTACATACCGATCAATCGTCTCCTGATGACTCGCTTTATCACCAAACTCCTCAATAATGCAATCCAAGTCATTATTTTATTGCTATAACATCTCAAAAAGCTCTGCAAATGTCCTTGATAGTCTCTGTGCGCTGATACTGTACTCCCAGCTTGTTTCCATACGACCGCCCCATCTGATGCCAATGGGGTACTATGACTATTCATGAGATTTTTTTTTTTTTAAAATCGGCTTGTCTCGCTCCTTTCGCTCCCACTCGCCATTGAATGGTTTTTCGGCTTTTTCCGCTGAAAAACCGACTTTTTATGCGTTTTTTGCTTTTAAAATGATGTCGGACAGGGTCCGACAAAGGACCTGGTGGGAATAATTGCAATGTCGGACCCAGTCCGACAATGGACCGCAAAGGGTTAAAGGCTTTGATAGCCTTTCACAGAAACATCTGTTTAAAAATATTTTGTTTTTACTGTTTAATGTTAAAGATTACAGTGCCTTGCATAAGTATTCACCCCCCTTGGACTTTTCCACATTTTGTAGTGTTACAACCTGGAATTATCTGTTTAAAAATATTACCAAGTTTGTTTTTACGGTTTTAAAGTTAAGGATTAAGTCTAATACAGTATGCTGTGTTCACAAGCATGGGGGAGGGGATAGTTTTGCAGGGTGTGATGCTAATCAGGACATTTTCAAAATTACAGATAATGTACGAACAGTTAATAGAAAAAAAAATAAAGCATGCAGTGAAATGAGTATTGAAGTTAATGACATTTTAGGTTAGCAAGCATAGCCTTAGCAGTATGTAGCTTTAAACTACATTTGATTTATTATTAGGAATGAATCTTGGTTTTAATGAGCCAATATACGTGTTTAAAAAAACCACCACCACCACCCACAATTGAAGCTGCTTATACTTAACACACCGACATATTTTTTCAGGCTAAATACATGGATTATACTGACATCTAATGGCTTAACATTGTAACAACCAAACAGAAACAACACAGCAAGCCAGTAACCTTTCATTAATATGAACTTGATAATTATTCAAAAACTGCATTTCTATCATTTGTAATTCCATGACAAATCACCCCAAAAATATTGGATTTAACACCCTACCCCCACCCCCTGGATTTACGCCAAACTAGGTGCTCAGGGTTGTTCAAGGCAAAAAACAAAATTTTCATTTTCAATTTGGATTTAAAACCTGCAATGTGCAGAAGCTGAAGTGAGACTTGGGCATTGCACAGCATGTTCTCAAGGGGGATCCAGCATTTCTCATCCTTCTCTAGCCAGAGATACTGCTCTGATTCCCCCCCTGGGTGAATGGTTATGATAAATAAATTGTAGTCTCCAAATTCTTCATAGGTTTTCAATCATTCCAAACCAAACTGTATCTTCTATCCAACAATGTATTTTCCCTCAGTTTTCATCTCTAGCTCATACAGTTTTTGAGCTAAAGATCAATTAATGGTTGGTTGGGGGAGCAAAATCAACCAAGTTGTGACCCCTTGACGCAATCAGGTTGAAATTGTCAATTTTGGGTTTTTTGCCTAACCCTGTAAATCGGAGGGGGTAGGGTGTTACATGTTGGGTGATTTGTCACGGAATAAGCTTACATTTGAAAGTACGTATTCAACAAATGTGCTTTTTTTCCCCTATCAGTCCATATTTGTTCTCGCTACATTTGAAAGTGACAATCCTTCTGTAATTTATGCACTGAAGAAAAGACACAAGCTATACTTCATTATTACTTTGGAAAAAATTATGATGAAAAGCAAAAACAAACTAAACAGATTTACATGCAACACATTCTTCAACTGTAGGTTTCCTTTTTAAGCCTTAACTTTGTAGAAATAGTATAAAGAATAGTTAATATATTTGAAGATATTCAAGCAATACAGATGTACTGAGGTGCAGCATGTTCAGGAGTTCCTTGCCCCAGTTTACAGGGATTAGGGGGTGTTTTCGCCAGGCCAGAATGTTATTGAGCCGAACTGGAATTTACATATACTTATGTCATATACTTATTGTCCGTACCTGATCTGTGTACCAGTAGTAGGGAGTGGGGTCGATGTTTTCCCTCTTGTAGCCATCCAGCAGTTCTTTACTATCCCAGATACGCATTGACCCTCCAACAATCTCTCCAACATTAGGCATCAGTACATCAACCTACAAAAGCACATGACAATAAAACCTAAATTCAACAGAAGCACAGCTAAAAGCAACAAACGTTATTAAACTCTTAACAATGAATACAGTACAACATTGTGGCACCTCATAAACCACATCATACAAGCTCAAACAAATTAAATCAAGCATGCAAGTGACATTCATCCTCATCATAGCTGTAAATACAAAATTAGACCCATCGGTAACTTTGACCTACATCCAGTATAAGCACATGTAAAATATATATATATATATATATATATGATGTAGAACTGAAAGCTCTCCTTGCAGATACACTTTACCTACAAGCTGTTAATTACAGCACTGTCTCACAAGCTATTGTAAAGTGCTTGAATAACTTTAACGTTGAGTTTCATGATGTCAGTGCATTTATCTTGCTATTTGCTGTTTAAAAAAAAAAAAATTAAAAAAAATCTGTACACAACTTATAAAATAGTTCCGTGCATTCCGCAAAATAATACCTTAACCGTGACAGTGCAGTGAATTAAAAAAAAAAAAAAAGTGATTTTCACAGGGCCTTAACTAGTGTTGCAGGGGACAATGAA